>OMOT01031420.1:2828-15743 GCA_900312575.1 Acanthochaenus luetkenii
CCCACTAACCCCCCCCCCCCAAAAAAAAAGAAAACTTGGCCCAGAGAGCCACCAGTGCCACAAGGAGGTGTCAGCTGTCTCTCCTCAGATATATTGGGTATCTGAGCATGACAGGAGGCCATTACCGACCTGACCACTACTCATAACAGAAACGCAAAGCGACAAAGGAAAATGCACACAACTATTACAGTAACGAAATCACGGGAGGCTCTCTGACTGAGAGACAAATGTTATGGGACTAAGTCAATGTTGGTCTTGCACGAGGCTGTTTGTGTTGAGGAGACCGTTATGCCCTGGTTCCTGACGAGGAAGGTTAGGCCCGTGCCCATGGGCAGGAAAGGCAAACAGAGCTGGGCTGACAGACCACACTGTTCTAGCTGGTCCACCACCAGAACCCTTCAGCTTGTTTATTCGCACGGCTGTTTGCTTATTGAAGGAGAAGGGACGGGTTTATTCATCTCCCAAAAGGAAACAAAAAAGGCTAGCACGCGCTGCCAGGAACAGAGCGAGGTCTGTCACAAAATGGAGGCTCTCGAAATCGAAGGTGACAAACACAATGTTGTTTACATCTGAGATGGCAAGGCTCCGCGGCCACAAGGCCCACCGTGCACGGCTCAAGGTGGAACGGGTTTCGCGTGGTTCAGATTTCAGATGGCGTGATTGAGAAATGTGAGGGAGAGGGCAGCGCTAGCTGTGGGGGAATCGGGCTGTGAGGGTTGTGTCACAGGTCACACCAATGTGTAGTGACATACCTTTCAAACAGAGAAGGACGTTTCTTCTCGGCGACTTTTAGACTTTGCTGCATTGAGACAAGGCCTTTGAACCTTCAAATAAAACATCGCAGAGGTGACGTAAGCTTAAAGTAAATGTCATTTTGTGTGGCTGTTGTCAAGTGACGATGAGCAGACACACGTTCTGACTTGAATGTCAAACACTGGGCCTCATTCACCGAGACATACACAAGAAAATATTGCTCTGTTGAAGATTACGATAATAAAGTTGTAACAATAACTATAGGACTGTTATTGACAATATAATGGTCCTTTTCATTTCATTCTAAAATGGTCAGAAGGTTGGTTCTAATAAGTTGTTTGAAAATGAATGAATACAGTAGTTACATTATACATTACAATATATGCAAAGTGAGACATGAGTAAATTGCGAAGGGGTTGTTTGAGTGTTGATACTACATAAGAAAATTGCATTACCGGTACTCATTTCACAGAAACGAAAAAATGCTTAAATGTATTTCTTCATAACCACAGTGTAATATCTAATCTATAAAACCTCCAGCATTTTACTTTAGACTATTGAGCAGTGTCATCGAGCTGCATCAAATGTCACACATCCCACAGTATCCCAGAGAATTAAAACGATAAAATATGGTTGTTCTTAATTCTCTATCTCCCTCTTTCTCTCTCTCGATCACATAAATACAGCAAAAGACAACAGTGGCCTGACGGAGTCTGAGTTGCCCCACAATGGTGACCCTCCTGGGATGGAAGGCAGCTACCTGAACCTAAAGGAGCCCGGCATAAAGGGGTCAGCTGAGCGGCCGGGCTCAGACCTTTCCAGCCCGCTGGACAAAAGCGAGGCTGAGAGCAACAAAGGCAAGAAGAGACGCAACCGCACCACCTTCACCAGCTACCAGCTGGAGGAGCTGGAGAAAGTCTTCCAGAAGACACACTACCCAGATGTGTACGCCCGCGAGCAGCTGGCACTGAGGACAGACCTGACAGAGGCCCGTGTACAGGTGAGGACAGTGGAACTACTATACAACGACGTGAGCTGTGTCGTCCTCCATGTTCACATGTTAATATTCACTCGGGGAACTGACAGAGAGGGCTGAGCGAATCAGACTGGCATGTTGACAAAGATTGTTCGGAACAGCAGACAGCAAGGCCTATTGTTCTCTATCTCTCTTTTTGCCTGCCAGTTTCAGATCAGAGTGGGACTAAGGGAATACTCGGCTCTGAGCTCTTACACGCTGCAGACTCTGCAAAAGGGTCAGAGGTCAAGGGTTTCTCCCCAGCACTACCGTGTTCAAACTACTTCACCACACAACTTTGGAGGGAGGGAGGGAAAACACATGGGAAAAAGAAAAGTCATCAAAGCTATTTGGCAAGGATATAAAAAAACACTTTGAGATGCCACTTTCAATTTCCAAGCAGAGTCCGTGACATAGTCAGGGACAGAGAACCTGGCCTGGTCTTGTGGTGGTACAGTAGAATAAGTACATCCATGTTCATATTCACACAGACCCATCTATCCCCCAGATGAATACAATTAACTTCCTCGTCTGACAGGGACACGGCAGACTCTGTTGAGTCACTGTGAGGTTTGACCCACTAAAATCAGACCTTAAATATGCACGCAATCAAGACTAAAGCCCACAATTTCATCTGAAGGTCAGTCAAGATAAAGTCCAGGGATAGCCAATTGTTGAGCACCATGGGGAAATCCTTTTCATCTCAATAACAACAACCACCGAAATCCAAAGTACAGATGTTTTCTGCCGAAAAACCAATGTCAAGGTCCTCCGATTTCATCCTCAATTTGATGATGAATATCTTCATAAAGTTGACTACAGTTTTCTAAAATCACATCTGTGGCTTCTACTGCCAATCGTTTATTTAGTACAATTAGCAACCTAAGACTTGAACTTCACCATACTGCCTGCTTTTTATGGGGCAGAAGGCCGTGTCTGAGTGACTGCTGAGGCAGTCTATCAATCGCCGTGGTCCTGGATGACAGAGATGAGGTGAGACGGCTGGACTTCAAAGCTGCTTTTGGAGTTGTGCCCTCTGCCCTCCCTCTCTCCCTCTCTGCCTCTCCCTGCCTGCTGGCTCTGGAGCATAAATAAAGCTCTTTAATGGCTCTGTAAGCTGCCTTTTGCTGTCAACGTCTTTAGCAATTACTGTATCACCGCCAAGCACTTTGAGCTCCAAGAGCTCTGAGCCACCTTCTTTGCAGATGTCTGCTAGATAAAATAAACAAGGATAGTAAGTGTTTGCAGTTGGTAAACTAGATAGTTGTTCCTCTGTCCCTGTGAGAAGTAGGTATACTATCCTATTGGGTCGGGATGCTTCACGGTTGTTCATTATGAGAAATGATAATAGCTCTTCATGTTAATTAGAATTATAGCTACTTGTGTTGAGACACCACTAGCCTTCCTCCCTGAGAAACGTGGGAGTTTCTGGGTTGGGGAATAAGAGACACGGAGCAGCAAAGGACACATCTGACTTCACAATGTTCCCAGAGTGATCTCTCCGCAAAACTATTTGGTGTGGGTCTCAATCCTACTGCTGTTCAAAGGCAGCACTACGTACAGCATATCCTCTGTGAAACATGACACACTAAGTACCCAGAGACTAAGAAAGGGGGCACACATGTACACAGACATTGTTTCTTGTTTATAAGAAGGTTGGCCCAGTAAGTGTGAGAGAGTCCACGTTAAAAGAAAGTATTCATTTGTGTGACTTTTAAAGTTGTATAACTTTGTATGTATGTATGTATGTGTGTGTGTGTGTGTGTGTGTGTGCGCGTGTGCGCGCGCATGTGCGCATGTGTGCGCACACTTGGTGTGCACTTGGTCCACTGCTCTAGTCTGCACGCCTCTGAAAGGTCAGAGGGGTTAGCTGCGGAAAGCCAAGGGCTTAGGCGTCAGGAAATTAAACATGAAATGAAAACAAGCTCTAGTTTGAACATTCTCCCATCTCACTTTCCAATATCCCCACTTCCCCTCTCTGACTTAAAAGGGAGGAGAGAGAGAGCGAGATAGAGAGAGAGGGAGAGAGAGAAGGGTGGTGGGGGAGAGAGAGGCTGCAGCAGAGGGAGAAAAATGGCTATGCTTGAACAGGGAGTGGGAGTACGACAGAGAGATAAAGATGAAGAGCACAGAGCTCCATCACAATTAAACTAACCATTAGGTGCCCATGTGTCTCGTGGGGCCATCTGAGCTCTAAAATACCAGTACACCATTTTGATCCTACCTGCTGACAAATCAAACACTGTGTCATACTTTTTTAGTCTAACTATACCGTGCAAGTGTGCTGTACGCTTATCAGTCCAATCAGGGGCTTTTGTGTTGGGGATTATATTTAGAAACCTGTGATGTCATGAGCTCAGATGACTCAAAAGAACAAGAGGAAACCGTAAACAATAATAGACCCCAAATCCTCTTGAGGGACATAACTAGACTCCAAACACATGATATAATTCAAAGGGCAACAACCCCTCACCTTGACATTGGGGTTCAGCCACAACCAAGCTATCAGTTTACCGCTTCGCCAGGGTGAGCTGTTCTCTAATCTCACCAGCTGACCTGTGGAATGTTGAAGTCAGAGGACATTTCTTTACGTCAGCCTCTTGCTAAAACGCCAGCAACATATAAGCCATATATGGTCTCGTCTTTGAAAGGGAGCCAACTAGTAGTATCCAGCCAGAATAACGATGACTCATTTGATAACGATCCACTCCAACCCCTCAGTAGATTATATTATCCTGCACACTTTGCTCTTGTGAAATACACAATTTAATGCAAAACTGACATTTTTTGCCACTGCTGTGTGTTTTGTCTGTGTGTGTCTATATGTGTGGTGTGTGTGTGTGTGTGTGAGAGAGAGAGAGAGAGAGAGAGAGAGAGAGACAAGGAGGGGGATTTGAAGAGGTTGAGTGAGGGGAAATTGCATGTCAGGGACTGTGAAAACCACAAGCTGATTGGGCTGGGAATCATCCCACAATCCAATTTAAAACCCCTGTGTCGAAGCTGGATCGCTCTCTCTTTCTCTTTGAAGAAGTTTCCCCTTCCCTCTCTGGGGGATAAGATTCAGACAACCAACAAATAAATACCCATAAACATGTGGAGATTCCCAGTACGCCTTCGCTCTCCTGTTCTCTGGCATTGAGATGTGAGAAAATCGGCAGAAAATCTGTCAGCATAAGGCCCAACTGATTTTGTTGGGGAATGGAAGGCGGCATGGTTAGGAAAGGAGAGGTGTCCCCATAGAGTGCCAAGGCACACTAATAACCTATAGAGGCAGTCACATGTATGAAATTGATGTCCAATAGCTATTTTATTTGGGCCAACAATGTTACTGTAGTTGATCTTCATCTACACAAAGTAGAGTATCACTGCACTGCACAGCATTGACAGTGGATAACGAACACAGGGCTACGCTTGGCCTCTCTGTACAATTGGTGGACTGGATTTCTCTCCGCGGGCCCTGCACATCCTCACTGCAGACTAAACGCCCTCCTCGTCTCGCCCTCTTTCGTTCCCGTTCAGCCCTGCGTTCCTCCGATGCCTTCCACGAGTTAAGGGGAAGTGGTTCTAAGGGGCCTGCACTTGGTCTGTCAGCGGGCACTGAAAACACGCCCCTGTCCGCAATGTAGTGTGTCCTTCAGGCTCAAGAGAAAGCACTTTACCTGCAAACACCTACTTATATGCGTACCGTGCTCAATGTGCGCAAAGAAACGTGTTTTTTGGTCTGTAGTTGAAGTTTTGTTTCATGGGCAGAGGGATTCCCCACTGTATCCCATTGTGTTGACGTGTGGGGGAGAGCACACCTTTCTCCGAGTGATTTATGAATGGCTACAGGCCCAGATGTGGATCTGTCGACGCTGGCAGCCTGAAGGGAGGCAGACGCCCGCGTATCAAAGGGAGGAGCTGAAACGTGCAGCGCCAGGGGTTACCCACCGTTTTCACATCAATAGCTCTGCGGACGGCACTTTAAAGACACGTCAAGTCTTAAACCTGTAGCTGGACTTTCATGTGCTGCAGAATGTATCGGCTTCGGTTTCTATGGTTCCGTTTGGTGCTTTGTCTTGCTGAGCGGAGCGGATGGTTCCGTTTTCTACAGAAACAATATTGAAGGTTTCTGGGTTTGATTGTACGTTTTGTTCAGCAGTGCCTAGTCTATATTGTGAGGTATTTTCCTGTTGGACTGTTTCCCTCCCAGGTGTGGTTCCAGAATCGCCGAGCCAAGTGGAGGAAGAGGGAACGTTTTGGCCAGATGCAACAGGTCCGGACACACTTCTCTACTGCCTACGAGCTGCCCCTCCTGACTCGGCCAGAGAACTACGCACAGGTACTGATGATATTGGATCATGAACAGTTGTAAAGGGTGGTGCTCAGCAAAGGCTTGTATTCCATTAACCATTAAGATTCAATCGACTTAAATAAGCAGCGTATACAGACGACAGTCTCTCCGCCTGCACGGGCTTTGTCATCGTTTTTCTCTTAACTCCTATTCTTCTCCTTCCAGATCCAGAACCCTTCGTGGATCGGGAGCAGCAGCGGAGCATCCCCAGTGCCAGGCTGTGTAGTGCCTTGTGACTCCGTCCCCACCTGCATGCCCCCTCACCCCCACGGTCCTGGAGGGGTCTCTGACTTCCTGGGCGTGCCCAGCCCAGGGAGCAGCCACATGGGACAGACACATATGGGCAGCCTTTTTGGGGGTCCTGGGATGGTTGGGGGTATCAATGGCTATGATCTCAATGTTGATCCAGACCGCAAGTCCTCCAGCATAGCTGCGCTGCGTATGAAGGCCAAGGAACACAGTGCAGCTATCTCTTGGGCTACATGATGTCCCAACCTGGGTCCCACCCTGCCCCCATATAGCCCCTTCTCTGGAGCAGCCATTGCCAAGCGCTGTGGGGGAGGAGGGAATTTGCCTGACAGCACTAATGATAACGCAGGTCAAATGAACAGGGAGAGACTGTGGAGATAACAAAGGCCATCGCGGCGGCCATTGCAACCGAGATAACAACCGTGACTATGACAATCAGCAGATGCTGAGAGTAGAGAGATGTTACTTAGATGAGGATGTTACTAAAGAATTGTATTCATTCTTGATTCCTTGATCTCTCAGGTCTCGTTGGAAATATGGGGATTAGTCCCTGATAAACTGGGTATCATGATAGATAGTGATGCGTTACATTCAAATAAGCAATGCCATGAACATGGTTTACAAAATGACAGGAGATATACCAGGACCTAAGTGACAAATTAAGCCATATCATCTTTTAGTTTACAGAATTAAGCTTTTTTCACATCATTATTTACCCCCCTTTCCCTAAATATTTTCCTATAACCCCTCCTACTCCCACTCACATTTCTTCTGTGACTGTCACTTCAAACTTAGTCTTTCTATATAAATCAGTTGAAATCATACATTTATGAACATATAATATTTGTATGACAATCATAGCAAACAATTTTGCCATTAAAGTCAATATCAGGGTCACTCAATGGCAGTGCATGGAATGCTGGGAGTTTATTTCCCGTCACTTTCCATTGCACACTGGCCATTAAAGCAGTACAAAAGTGGACAGTTATGTTTCTATTTCAAGGCATGCAAAGAACGACTGAGGTTGAATGCAATAAGTGAACAGAAGTGAGTCATTGGGAGAGGGCAGACACGGCCCGTGCCAATTTAGCCAGGGAGGAGGGCAGTGGATTGGCAGTAATTTCAAATGAACGTGTCATATCCTCCCCCAGGGCTGCCTCCACAGGTTTCCCTCCTAGGCCAGGCCTCAAGTTACAGGAAACGCTGTCTCCACTGGCAGACGAGGCGCAGCGACACTCAGCAGCAGCCTTCAACACCAACTAACCAGGCCGGCCTCAATCAGCGACCAACAGGAATAGACACACTCAATTAGCATCAACCTATGCCGTCCTGCCATGCGAATATAAACACGAAAGTACATCGCAGCATACATGGCGAGAACATACTGCACCCAATTCCACACGCTGTAGTGATCAATCCCTCGTTAGATGTGGGCTCGGTGGAGATGACTCTTTGAATCCACTGCATGCTCACCGAGTCCGTCACATGCCAGAGACTGCAGGCCAAATCAGTGGCCCTAATTGTCCCGAAGTACATTCTATAATGTTTAGGTAATGTGATGACATTAGAGCTGGACTGCAGGAATGCGGAGAGCGTGTCCAGTGATTGCAGGGGTGTCTCTGTGTGTTACCCCTCCGGAATAAGCTTGTCACCAGAGCTGGGATGCAGGATGAGGCTAGAGACAGGCTTCATTAGTCTTTTGGCTGATCCCTCCATGATGCCTGCTAGACTACATATCCCTTTTCTTTCCCTTGTGTGGATGAAGGCAGGACAGTCTGGTTCTCCTCCTTATAGCTGGGTTAAGCTGTGATCATGGCAACATAGAAGGACCCAGTACAGATGTGCTAGTTTAGCATCTTCAAAAAAAGTATCTTTCAAAACATTGAAAGAATTACAAAGCAAACAAGTAAAAATTCCTAATAGCATCTAAATTCCCTCATTGACAACATATATTCCTGTTGAGAACTTTCATCTCAGACACGAGGTGGAAAAGCATTGATTTGAACCGCAGGAGTCTGTAATTCAAATCAAGTCTTTCCCTGGCATTGGCAAGTAAATTAGTGATGATTACTTACATACATTCTGATCCTTTAATAAATTCTACATTGAGGGCATATTGGCAGTAGTCAAACAAAATGGCATCAAATGCAAAAACGTACATTTCTCTAAGTAAGCCATGATCCCACTCAGCGAACGAGAAACTGTGTGGATTGATGTAAAGTTATTAAATTGGATGAACGGAACAAAAATCAAGAGCAGTAGTGTTCTTTCATCAAAATGTAAAGATAAAACAGGATGAGGTCAAAAGAACATTGTCGTACTTTATAGAGATAACTGTGTCTGTGTCTTCTTGCTGGTCCTCAGTGCTCCTCTCCTCTGCAGCTCCGTCCATGTTGATACTACTGAAATTAAGCAATTGAGATCCATGGTTATTGGTAATATCATATTGTGTGAATGTGAGCAATATGAATGATATTGCTCTTTTGCTTGTACATTTGTTTTGCTTGTTATTTGTCAAATAATGGACCTCCAGAGATAAACCAATAAAGTATTACAATAATATTGCCAAGAAATGTAAAGTTATTTTCTGTATTATTCTGATGGATCGCTCTGGATTTTACCAAGGTTGAATTTGCTTTCTAATTTTCCTATGGCTTTAAGCAGCTTTTTGTATATTAATCGTGTATTTCTACTTCTGATTGTGACTTTATATATATATATATAATATTGTGCCATTGCAATAAGTTATTGCACTTACAGTGTTGGAGAGGTTTATATCTGACTTCCATTGGGACAATAGTCTATCTGTTAAAGCCAGAGGCATGTGGCTCTGAGTCCCAACAGTCAAAGAGCTGACTCCTAAGCCCGTCCATATTTAGCACCAGGACCAGCCTCCCTGAGATCTGCTCAAGGTGCTGGACTTTTGTTTGTACAGACGTAACTTGCTGTTTATGTTGATGATGTTTAAGATGTGATTATGAAATAAAAAAATTAAATGAATCTCCATTGAATGTCTTGAGATGGTTTCTTCTTCGAGATCTCCTCCTTGGACACGCATGTGCATAGTGTATAATAAGTATAACAGTGACCTATGAAGTACATACTAAATACATACAAGACCAGTGAATGCACACCGATTCGGGTGCACGTGGATAGGAAATGGAGACACAAAGAGCTTACTACAATCAAAATGCATTAGCAAACTATAGGAATATTTCATCTATCGCTGACTCGTGGTGAATGTGTGTGTGCGCGCGTGGGGTGGGGGTGGGAAGGTGGAAGATATGTGATCCCATTCTTTCTCCTGCATCAGCAGCTTCCAGTCCAACCCATTAGGCCCAGAGTGGAGCCCACTAGTTCCAATGGGCCTTAAATAACTCCAGGTGGCCGTTGGCTAACGCTGTGGCCATGGTCAGTGTCGGAGAAAGCTGTCACAGACACTCTCGGCTAGGGGAAACATGGTTGTACACAGTTGTTCTTTGGCTTCGCTGTGTGAAGTGCAATCACAGCACAAAAAGTATTTTCCTAACCACCACCAAGTGCTTTTAGAGGTTTTTTCCTACATATAGAATATTGAGGTTCGCAATCAAACCATCCTCTATTTTTAGTCTTGTGTTGAATCGTATCCACTGAAGGCATGACCACTTAAGACGAGTCTCGTTTTAACACAAAGGAGAGGCATCGCCAGGAAAAAGATAACCGATGCCAATTCACATCTTGCCAGTGCCACGGTCTTTGACTTTGCCCTATGAGGAATGTTGGAGCGCTCCCATTTCTGCACGCTCTCAGCAACGATCGCCGTCTTTTCCACAGTCGTGCAAAGGTTTTTCCGGAGCGCTCTAATCGCACCAGGGTTGGAAAAGAGAAGACTGTTGTCACCCAATAAATCCTCCAGCAGGACCTGACAGCTCTCATGGGGGAACTGGAGAGCGTCAATAGGACTGCATCAGCGGGAGAGGAGAGGCCTCGCTTCATCACAGGCTTTGATGAACATCTTTGATAAAGCATTTATGTCAGACAACAGTCAAATTCCTGTTTTATAAGCCGTATGAAAAACAGCCAGGCGCATGTAACAAACATATTAAAAGACTCCATTCATAATCCCGAGACCATCTTACTGAGACGGACTGAGTTAAGTAGTCACAGGACTGATAAGATCAGAGACCCGAAGGGACAAAATGGAATACCAGTTAAAGTGACATACTCGCGAGCTCTGCACTCCCCTTCCGTCTCAAACATGGGTAGATGAGATAAATAAACACCAGCAGAGGGGAAGAAGAGCAGCCCACTGTGCCCCGAACAGCACTCATTAAACCTAATGGGTCACGCTGCTCCAGCCAGGCTCCACTGACACCCTTAATAGAAGCCTGCACGGTTAAGGGACCATGAAGACCATTAGGGCACTTCAAAGTTCACCCCACTACATTAGGGCCCTGCTGATATGGCAGAGAGGGGACAGATCCAATTCCTCATTCGCCGCTTTATTTTTTCATCCGCCGGCCTGTCAATCAACCTGCTCCATAAACAAGTGGATGCTTGAGCCGCTCATTAAGGGCACGCCGTTAGCAAGGCCAGGGCCGTAAATCAGCGCTTATATCAGCTTTCGGCAAAAAACATTTCTAATAGGTCATATTTTAGACCTGACACTTGGGCTTACGCTGTTAAACGATCCCTTTGGTTTGATAATAAAGCCGTAGTAAAATGACGCGCACGCTGACCAGTAGGAATGACCTCTCCCAGCAAGAGTCAGACATGTCAATTCGCACAGGCCACGTTTGGCGCTGTAAAAACCCTGACGGAGGGCACGGCGAGTCTACCTCACTCAAGCAGCATCTTGTCATGAATCAAAAGAGCGAGCGGAAGGCTGATATGCCGACGCTGTCCTGACGGACTTAGAAGACGGAGAAGTCTCCCGCCGTGGTCACAAGTCAGCGCCACGGCCCCTCTGCAAGGCTACGTGGAGGCTGAGGTGGGGAAGAGCAGGGGGCTGCGGGGGAAGAAACACAACATACATCATGTCGTCCTGTAAAATGTCCCTCATTATAGCACAGGAATGCTAGTAAACAGCTCGCATTTAGCTAAGCCTTTGACAGGGAAGAAACCGATCCCCGGCCAGCGTGGGCATACCACTGAACTGGAGGTAGTGATGTCTATTTTTAGTGAGATTTACCAAGCAAGTGGGGGAAATAAAACAGAATAGAACAGAACTGCCTGAGCTGTGATACTTGTTAGGACCCACTAGAACTAATCACCTAAAATGTAGATCTGCATGCCACCATGTCTATGTGCCCGTGGTTCCCACAGGTCATTGCAGGAGGAGGACTTGGCTCAGGCGTGAGATCAGAGTGGAGGCTTACTGAGAGAGGAACATGAATACCTCACTTCCCTGGACTCCTTCTAATGGCGTCTCTGGCTCTCGGCCAGCCTTCCCTATCACCATGCTCTACAACTCAGCTCTTTCAATGAGATCAGTTTCATCTCTTTGGAACACACAATAGGGAGGATATCTGTGGCGCAGACAATTCACACACATCTATTTCTATACAACGGTCATACCTGAGGGAAGTCACAAGATCGAAGCAGGTGCGTTCTTATTGGACACTGTGCAAGGCTAGAATTAAAACTCATAGCAAGACCCGAGGGAGTCTATCGGCGCAAGCATCTTCCCATGTCTGAGAGGAGTATTAGCTGTCTGTGGTCTTTCTCCAGCCTCTCCTCCATTTTCCCATCAGCTGACAGTGGCCACCAGAACAGCCTATGCTCTGCCAGCTGCCTGACAGGCATCTCTGTGGTCTGTAACCATGGAGACAGCCTCACGACTCCTCGCATCATTCACCGACTCCCACTAATAAAACTCCGGTTTTATTAGAGTGTGGAAATGTCTAGTGTGGCTTTTTGACATGCTAACATAAACAGAGAGGGGGAGGATTTAAAGTGGTACTGACACGTGGAAGTAGGTTTGGGCAGGGTGAAAGAGGTGAACAGCGTGGATCTAACCACCGGGTTAGTGGGTTAAACCAACACTCAGGCATCAGCGCTCGCATGTATTGTTGTAGAGCAGCAGCGCTGTCAAAGTAACACGCGTGGACAAAGGCCCCCGCGTTCCAAAGGCGAGCATTACGCTTAAGACCAGGTTGGGCGAGCTTTTAAAAACCCTTTTCTTTACAAGATACATAATGTAACTGAGATGCTGTAGTTCGCCATATGGAGATCAGGAGCCTCCTCGAGCTCGACCCAGAACGTGCAGATTCCCTCCTAACGCCCTTCAGATTTGTTATCAGGCTGTGTTTGTAACCTCCTCCACCCCCCTCACCCCCTAACTGTCAGAGCAGCCCTTCGTCTGCCCTCTCCGCAATATGCTTTCAATTATGAATCTGGTGGATATGGGGGGTGGTAAAGCATCCTTCTGATGTGTTGTGCGCTCAAGTCCAGCCTTGTTCAGTGCATTTGCACAAGAAGCCCTCCTGCTATAAGGCTCAAAGGTCAGAAATACAGAACAGTTGACCTCTTGGGGTCTCTCTCTGGTCCTGATTGACAGGCGGCGTTGAAGACCCGACAGCGACGG
>OMOT01031422.1:7242-21062 GCA_900312575.1 Acanthochaenus luetkenii
CCAACCCCCTCATCAGGACTCCACTCTATCATTAGGAACCAACAGATGGGGAGAGGGTTTTTTTTCACTCAGTGCAGACTTAACTTGCTGGATATATAAAGTCAAATACACTCTCACATGAAAATCCTAGTAACTTTGTTGATAGATTTGTTTGCTTTTCAAGTACACTAAGTAAACCTGCATTTACTTTTTGCAGTGATGGAAATGGCTTGTCCTGACCCTGCACCCCCTAATTCTAACTCCCAGATCTATTTTTGGCCTAAATTTCTAGTAATAGAAAGATACTTTATTAAACACGGATCTTGCATTTTTTATGTACTTTCAGTATTTGTATTTTTTTAAAGACTACTGCTTGTATTTCATTGTTTTCAAGACAGCATTGTCAAATCCTATTTCACTAGATTCATTATGACTTTCTGAACATTAGCCTATGTCTTTTGAAAGGTTTGACAGTGATTGTAAGAATCATACACATTGATACTAAAGGTTCCTAAATGTTTGAGATTAAGTATCTTGAAAATGTACATTTCTCTATAAATGCTATTCACTAATATGTGTTATACCGGGGTAGCAGGGTGGTGTAGTGAGTAGGGAAACCGTTCTTCAACCGTAGGACCCAGCTGCAAGCCCCTGTGTCAACAAGCATCCACTCTGCCCAAGTGCTCTTGAGCAAGACACTCATTCCCTACCTACTCCAGGGTGTTGTTTTTTTAGATGACTGTCCACTTTGAGCTCCCTGTAGAGAGACTTCTTCGAAAAATAAGAAGAGGATTCCCTGACGAGGATCAATAAAATGTCGTATCATACAATTTTTCTGCCTTAAAATAATCTGGAGCTCAGAGACGTAAATCCCAGAGCAACCAAATTTGTTGGATAGGTGTCAAATCTCCCCTACTAAATTACACAGATTGGCCAAATGGTGGCACTATAACAAGCAACTTTGCCTTTTCTCCTGAACCATATGGCATAGAATACTTTTTAATTTTTTTATCCCCTCAGATTCCTTGGCTCAAGACAAATCCATTGTACATACCATTTTGAATGTTATGCAAAACCTTATTTCCGCCATTTCCCATGCAACGTTGATTCAATCTCCATTACATTTTGCACAGAGCTTATTTGTACTTCTTAAATTATTATATACGACTTTTGATACACCTACCCATTTGGCCAAGACACACGAATGAAGTGTCACATCACATTTGGTTGTGCTCTATGATGTTGCTGTGAGGACAACTGGGCAATTTAGCAAATTGTGATAGCTCAGGCATCTGTGTGTGTTTGGCCCACAAATGGTACGCTGTGTCACAGATAGACACTATATTACAGAAGATGCTGTGTGAGGAGTTCAGTTCTCGTAGTGACTACAGTGTTTTTGACCATCACCACCATAAAAATTACTTACTTATTGCAGTTATATTGTACTATAAAAGTCTTCATGGGACATCTTTTACAGGTGGTGGAGAAAACCAATCCGACAGAGGCGGTGGGTGTGGTCTGTAAGGTGGATGGACGTTATCAGGTGGTCGAATACAGTGAGATCACGCTGACAACCGCTGAGAAGCGCAGTGCTGACGGCCGACTGATGTTCAACGCAGGAAACGTAGCCAATCACTTCTTCACCTTTTCCTTCCTCAAAGACGTAGTACAGTAAGGCTGATAGTCACTGAACAAATATTTATTTATTTTTTAGACTTTTACACACTCCTTTTCCTGGGAATTTGTGTGTGTGGTTGCCTGTAATGAGAAGACTAAGTAAACGTCATTACAAGTGTGCAGCAAGCAACCAGCCTCCTCTTTATTTTCTCTGTCTTTCTATCTCTACCAGGAAGTATGAGCCTCAGCTGCAGCACCATGTGGCCCAGAAGAAGATCCCATATGTGGACACACAGGGACAGCTAATCAAACCAGAAAAACCAAACGGGATTAAAATGGAAAAATTTGTCTTTGACATCTTCCAGTTTGCCAAGTGAGTAGCAGTGCACCCCCCCACCCCCCACCCCCATACAGGGTACTAGCATGTGTGCTATTAGCAGACAGCTAATCCAGTAAACTGAGTGGTGCTTGCGCAGACATAAAAGTGAGATGAATAGAATGAGTATTTGATGCCCCTTTTGAAAGGTGGCTGGATTGCATATGTTCTTTTGACCGGCCTCCCTCCCTGGGCTCTGATCCATGGATGGGGGATCCATCCTTCCATCCATTACGCAACCCCTTTTTCCTATCCCTATCCACCAGCCCCAGCCCTGCCATGGCTCCAAGGTCCAGGAGACTAGGCCTGCCAAGCTCTCTGCAAGAGGATGCAGGTTTTTGAGCTATTCCTTCATTCCACCTCCTCCGGAGTTACATGACATCAGCTCTGAGTCATGCTGTTACTAATAGAACTTTACATCTAATGAAAGGATTCCTCTACTGATTGACTGATGGAAAAATGCAGTAGACATGGCCAGCGTCCTTCTCGGTTTATCCAATGTATTCTGAACTAGAAAGGATGAAAAACGTGTATTGCTATTTCTAAGGAACTGGATTACACGCCCAGAGTGGCTGTCTGGCAGTTATGGTAGAATGCAGATGGACTGACTTTTCACCCACATGACCGGGTGTTAAAATAATAATAATAATATAATATTGTATTTTATTATATTCTGTTCGCTGCTTGGTCAAGGCTTGTTCATAGCCTGCTGTGTTGGTCACGTGTGTCATTTGCCTTTGTGTGCATATGTGGGTGTGTTCAGTGAACAAATGACGGGAGTTATTTCTAATAGGCATCGCACATTTGGTTGTTGTTTCACCAGCCTTAGTGTAGATAATACATATTTTGCCTGCATCCATTATGATACATAATTTTCGACTTATTTTGTGAAGTAGGCTTGGCCTGTTTGTGTGTTGTGTTTGCTCATGTGTTTCTGTGCGTGTGTCCCAACAGGACATTTGTTGTGTATGAGGTGCTAAGGGAGGACGAGTTCTCTCCACTTAAGAATGCAGACAGTCAAGATGGTAAGGACACGCCCACCACAGCCAGACATGCCCTCATGTCCCTCCACCACCGCTGGGTCCTGAACGCAGGGGGCCACTTCATTGATGAGAACGGCACGCGTGTGCCTGCCATACCCAGGTGAGCCGTACACAGCACAACACATGAAAATACAATGTTTTTGCATGTCATGTCACACACACACACACACACACATCGGCATGAACACGCAAACATGTGTGCTGAGTGAAGTGGCTCTTTCTGTTCCCACTGGTTCCTCATAGTCATCCACCTTTCCCAGCACTCTTCATACTCTGTGTGTGTGTGTACATAGTGTATATATTGGCTTTACTTGTTGTTATTGTGGACATTGGATTATTTTAGCCTCACACTCTCACTTCCCCTTCCCTCATGCTTGGTCTTGCCCCCCTGTGTCCCAATGTAATGTTTCCAGAGACGGAGCAGCAGGCAGTGTCACAGATGATGGCAACATAAAGTAATTATCCCCCTATGGTACTGAGTGCATGGTGATGGGGTTTTGGCTTTCTCTCACTCTCGATCACTAGTGTCAACACTATATCATTACTTCCGATCCTCGCGTCCCCTTTCCTTCATTTTCACTGAACGGAGGAATCTGGATGGGTGAATGCCGATCGGCAGGCATTTTTCTGTTTCTTTACAGTCAGTGCCAATGAAGGAAATGCCAGTGAGGATCACAGTTTTAGACTACTGGGAGACACAGTCCTCTTAGAGTCCAGGTCAGACGACATACAGTCATGACCTGTTTTCCCCTCAGACGGCCGCTACTAATTCACAGAATGTATTGCATGCTGGGTAATGGGCACCAGGCACGCTTTTT
The DNA here is from genome assembly GCA_900312575.1 of Acanthochaenus luetkenii. NCBI lineage: Eukaryota > Metazoa > Chordata > Actinopteri > Beryciformes > Stephanoberycidae > Acanthochaenus > Acanthochaenus luetkenii. The sequence continues at coordinate 11,076 of OMOT01031422.1, forward strand.
TGCCAACAATGACAACTCTGCAATAGATGACGCACCTGTTGATCATGTCGTGTCCAGTGGTGAAGACAAGGCAGACCATTCATCTTTACAGATCCGTTGCTTGCCAATTTACCTTTGCCCTCTACTTGTTTCAATTCTTGTTTAAGAAAGAGTGAAATTAGCATGTGGTCCAATAACATTCATGGTACCCATAAATGTTATTCGTGCTGTATAGCTCTTAAAGGGTGTAATAAGTTGTAGTAACGCTCTGTTCTCTTTCTCAATCACTCAACTTTTCCTTTATTCTCATTGACATGGCATAGTTGTGTGCTGCGTGGGCTTATGCCCTCAGCAGTGTATCTGAAGCAACCATTGTGTGATTGATCTGTTGTCTGTAATCCGTATCTCGAAATAAACAAGTTGAGTGATGGCAACATGGTGGAAAATTCCCCCAGTTTGCCAAAGGGCTGGGTGGAGCTACAACCACATTACCTCTCATTCATCTGTTTTCTTCTAGAGGAAGTCTCTATGGGTCAGAGCTCTAATCACTGGTCATGTATGGGAATGATGAAGCCCTAATGCTTTGCCTTTGAACTCTAATCACAAGCCACAGTAGAAGAACATCTGGGTCAAGGATTTACAGCTGCTTCTTTCAGCTGTTGTCCCTCTGTCTTTCCATGAGACAATCTCTCATCCTGTTGCTTTTTTTCTTCTTCTGTTCCTCCCTGAATTTCTCCCTCCCAACACAGCCTGAAGGATGGAACAGACCTGCCAATCAAATGTGAGATCTCCCCACTGGTGTCCTACGGAGGAGAGGTAAGGAGGCGAACCATAACTTGTTGAATGGAAGCTCCAGATGTTTTTTTTCCACCCTTGAACTGATAGAAGCTATCGTGTGGAATTAATAAACTTGAATGCCCAATATCAATGTCCTGATGATGTAATATATTTCTTTTTGATTGATTTATTTATTTATTTCAGGGTCTGGAAGAGTTGGTGAGGGGGCGAGAGTTTCGCCCCACCCTGATGATTGACGAGAATGGAGTCCATGAGCTGGTGAAGAATGGAGTGTAGAGGTTGGGAGAGAGAGAGAGAGAGACAGCCCAAAGATCAACCTCCCTTTGTCTCTCAAGTTTCGTGGCGAGAAACTGTGATGCCATCGCTGTGCAATAATGTTGCGTCCGCGTGTTCTTAAAAATAACTGATGAAAGAGGCTCATGTCCAAGATGAATGAGCGACCGAGCTAAAGTGTATTGTTTACATCTTAGTTTGCTTCCTTTGTATGTTGACGTCATACTTACTCTTGAGTTCATATTTGTTTTGAAGAGCACTTGAACACAGCATGAGATGAAGGACGAAATCCCTGTTGTACTGACTGGATGAAGCAGTCTTCAGATGCATCTATTTATTTTGCTTATGAGACTTATTTTTATAATGTACTATAGATGCTATATAGGTGGCAATGACCACCTACTCATTTTATCAAGTGATTTTTATACATTTACATAATATAGCTACAATGTAGAACTGAGATCAAATGATCAGAACAGTGTTTTCTTACTAACATGTAATGAAGGTACATGGTACGGGCTGTGTGGGGTATTTATAATATCGGCTTCTTTTCTGCTTGTAATCAGTGAAAATAAGATACTGCAGCTTTAAGAGACACCGTGATTTATTTTCTATCTTTATTAAATACATTTCCTACTTGGAAAAGCTACTGTATGAGTCGTCTGTTTGTGCATGTTTGTGTGTGTGTGCACGCACATACATTTGTTTTTGAGTATTCGTATTTTCAGTGGACAGTGAGTTTTACTGGCCTGACTCTGCAGGGTGTGTCTTTAGCATTAGAGCTCCTGGTGACTTGAATCAGAGTTTCCAGCACATGGTTTATGTTTAAGATGAGCCAGAACATGCTACACTGCTGCGACTATTCAGGAAAATATGCTTTGTGGCTGCTTTGTCTTCTTCTGACTCCCTTTCCTTTCTTTCTCACTCTCCAATGCCATAACTGCATTATGATGTGAAAGACCGCAGTATAGTCAATTTAATGCCAAACAAATCTTACAATGATATATTTGCTAATGTCCTAATCTTCACACACCATCTTATATTCTGTATCTGAAATTGAGCGAAGGCAGCTGAAGGGAATATTTCCGTGCAGGTAGACAATTATCCTCCATTCAGTTGCAATAAATTCCCTCAAGCAATCATCTGCAGAAAACCTGAGTAATTCACACTGGGCTCCAGGATAGTGTGGTTTCCTCATCAGGCAACACTACACTTTTCCACCTCAAGAAAACCGGAATTTAAAGGGCAATTCAAACCTGTGATCATAATGTCACGCGTTGAACCAAACCTTCACGGTTCTAAATAGCCCTTTGATTTTTTTTCAGTCTTAGTCACATGCTTTAGTCCACATCAGCAGAAACACACTTGGTGTATGATGTCATTAGAAGATGACCTCTCTCTGACACTTGACTCACACTGTACATGGTTTGACTGTTAAGGCTATAGTGACAAATGATAGTGTTATTGCCATTGAGTTGAATATAATGTTGCTTCTTGTGACCACAGCCTATGGATCTATAATTTCATGTAGTTATTCATATCATTTATAACGCATGTTTGTTTCGATACCTTGTAAGAGGAACACACAATTAGAATCTGACAAGTTTGTCAATATGATACAAAAATGACAGCCTACTTACTGGTTCACAACACAGCAGTGCAAACATTACCTTGAATTATATTAGCTTCTGCCTCTAGCTGTCAAAAGAAAGACTCTTTTCAAGAGGGGAAAAGCTTTCTGATTGGGCATTGGATTCTGCCTTAATTGAAACCTTATGTGTGGCATGTGGAATTCTGGGACTTTGGCACGCTCCCAAAAATCCACAGAATGCAATGGTTTTTTTTCTCCCTCTCTCTCTCCCTCTTTCTCTCCTCTCCCTCTCTTTTTTCCTATTTGCAGGGGTGTCTTACATCAGCCCAGTGAGACCTGGTGAAAGGCGACTGACGGACAGAGAGAGAGAAGGGCTTGGATTCTAACGTCCAGCCGTCTTACAAAGGGACTCTCACTGGAATACCATATAGCCATATCTGAACAAATGGTCTGAAAGGAGAAACATCTCAGAAGTAAGTTTGTCCACTATAACACTTTGTCCTTTCCTGTCCGCTTTATTTCACTGTTTGGACTGTCACGTTCGGACTTCTAACTGATCAGAGGGGATGCTTGTGTTTTCTTGGAACTTTTGTCAATACCTTCAGGTTTTCTCAAGATTTTCATGGTGTTTGCGCTTAGTTACACATTTGAACTCCATGTACATTTTCTGTGAAGTAGCTGCTGATTGCATGGTAGGCTAGAATAGAGGACAGCAGACTGCAATGCCCTGCCAGCGCCACTCTGCTCTGCTGCAAATCCAGCTGTTTCACACAGAAGCCATTACATACAGTTTTACTTTGCCGTAGTTGACTTACAATGTGATTAATTATCATTCCTCCCCCTTTAAACAACAGCTTTTCACTTTAGATAACGGTTAGGGTTTATGAAAAAATAATAGGCTGAAAGCTTCTCTTTCTTAACGTCCATTAAACTCCAGAGAAAGGATAATCCACATTTAATCTCTTCAACTTCTGAACACTGAAACGATACATTTTTATTCTATACATACATAAAAATACAAATCTTCCCTAATAAGTTCAAAAAATTGACTTGTCTGAGCTATAATGAGGCATTTGTATAATTGCTGTACTTCCTATTGCGCAGAATGATACTGAGCACTCTTCACTCTCAACAAAAGAAGCATAACTTGTATAGTTGGTCTGACAATGTTGACGAAAAATGTACTATTGTAAGTCGCTTTGGACAAAAGCGTCTGCTAAATAATGTAATGTAATGTAATGTAATAACTACTGTAGAAATTCTGTGACTCATTTTTCAAGTTCAGACTCGAATTTTGCAGGCTTTGTTGTGGCAACATAGTTAGTAGCGTGGTTTGGAGGAGTTGAGCAACTATGGAAAAGCAATTGCCGATGCTCGGATTCTCCTAAAGTTGAACGTTATCCACTGAGCATATCAAATCGAATTGTGAAGGTTCATGTGCGACAGCTTTCACACAAAAAAGCACGCCGAACATATTTCAGTCCCTAGAGTACATGTCCTCTTGTGTCACGGAGGTAGTATGTATGTGCTTCAGATGTTACGTAGGTGGTATGTAGGTGGTATGCATGTGTCCTCCTGTGGTGTGTGGGTGATAGATATCCACAGAGGCCTCTTTCAGCCTTGTTGGAGGGTGACACTTTGATAATGTGGTCACAGTAGACGACTCTACACAAAGCAGCTATCTGAAGAGTTATTTAGTATGTGTGGACTCACAGCTCTCACATTTGCAGGAGCACTCAACGACCTCAACAATCTAAACAGCAGATTCATCAAAAATGGCGTTGAGTCAGTGGAATGGTTGTTATAGAGAGGTCAAGGTGGTGAGCCTGTTGTGTGACCCTAATGTCATTCTGGGAAGTCTGTGTGTGTGTGTGTGTGTGCGTGTGCATGTGTGGATGCCCTACGCTTTCATTTGTCTTAAGGATGTAACCGTACTCCCAATAATAGCTGATCCTGACCTCCATGACATCTTAACATGTGCTTTAGGTTATCGGAGGAATGTACAGCAGGTACTTCAGCTAAGACCTGGTGAACCTAACGGCGACTGTTTCAGAAAGGTTCACCACCAGTGACGTTGATGTTTGTGGTGAGATTGAGAAAGACACTGGCTCCTGATGGCCAGACCAGCTGGAACTACGGCTCAGTCAGTCTCCACCCTAAACACGTTAACACTGGTGTGTATTGCATCTCTGTGCCCATTTTGTTGGAAACAAATCACAGCAGAGACAGTTCTGGGGGGGATTTGATCCCAGGTCATCAGAGGCACTTAACCACTCCACTATCAGGGTACACCTCAAGTGATATTGGATATTGGATGCATAATATACATATATGCTGAAAAACACAAACACACGCACACAGGGAAAGAGAGAGAGAGAGCGAGAGAGAGAGAGAGAGAGAGAGAGAGAGATCTGTCTGTGGCGGTGGCTGGTGGATCCCAGAGTGGAACCACATTGGAGTGTGTCGTCACTGCATCTTTCAGACATGTCATTTCAATTAGCAGCCCTGCCCTCCAGGGTTCGGAGCCTGACTGACATGCTCATGTACAGACCTTCATCACACACCGCAGCGAAGGCTGTAATTTCAACCCCACATTCAAAACGCTGCACTGGAGGCACCCGATACTTCCTTGGGTTAGCTGTAACTCCATGTTGTTTGATTGGAAGTGTTTTCAAATCAATGCTTCTGGTAAGAGAGAACCAGATGCACGCTCTGCAGCTGAGGTGCATGCTGTAATTTGGTATAAATAGCATCATTTCAGAGAACATCATCCCTAAAGTACTGTGCTGTTGACTTTGTATCCCACACGTGCTTGAACTTCGACCCTGCCCTAACCAGCACCCCACCCCGCACCTACCCTTTGAAGGAGATTAGGTTACATGTAGCGCACATTTGTCCCACTTTATTCTAAACTTGAATTGGGTGTCTTACTTGTCTCTCGCTGACCCAGCGGCGAGTAAGCTCTAGTGACAGAAAGTTAAATGTGTCTGACATTTCCCAATAAAGGAACGGTGTTGCTTTGATCTCGACTAGAGAGTTCGTTATCTCTCTTTCTCGCTCTGCCCGTCTTTCCTACTTGTCAGAGAAGATCTGCGGGAATATTTCAACATGAAAAAAGAATCTCAAAATGCTCCGCAGCCTACCATTATGTTCTAATGATAGCCTGGGATGTGAGTTGTCATTGCTGACGTACTATCCCACACCAGCACTATTGTCTTGTTATAGCACTATTACTATCTGTTCTTTAGTTTCAAACCATCTGCAGCTGAATGTCCACGGACAGAGTGACATTCTCTGTTATTTGGGTTAGTGATGCATATCTTTCACTTGTACAGCTCAACTTCAAATGCGTAACTCTTTATTTCCTGGTCCTCATCTCAAGCAATGTAAACACACAGAATAATATAATACAATATTGTCTATTACAATGGTAAGGAGGAAAGGCTTATTTCTCTCTTTAAAATGGGAAACTTCAGTGCTGGTATTTGAACAGACATTTATATGTTTTTGTTTTTTTTACAATTGAAATGTACTTTTTCAATTGAAATGTAAGAAAGCGAGCTTGGTGTTAGTGGAGTGGCTCCTGCTCTTGATTTAAGCAGCGTACTGGGGATGGACTTTTGCTTTAATTGGGGGAAATGGAAAAAAAAGAACATCTTGGCCTGAGCTGCTGTTTTTCCAGCGAGAAAGGTTGTGTTGCTTGATTTAACTCTGACAGTGTCGCTGTAAAGTTTAGGCCCTGGATATTCAATCAAAATGAATTTCCAGTCAAAGATTATAGGTCGCTCTCCTTACGTAACAAAGACGCCATTGAGTTTGGTTTCATGACATTGCACGGTATTCACATTCAACAGTTACTCGTTGAAATATTTGGTCGATTTTTACAGGTGTATAAAATATGGTGCTGAATAACAGGCCCGGATCCGTCTGTGAGCATCTACAGGTGAAGTCGGCAGCCTCTCCTGCGGTCTCTCACTTCCTCTCTCCCTCACGGCCAGTTAAGATCAGCTGGCAGTCTTTACGAGGGCTGCGTATTGGCTTGCACTCTTAATGTCCTCAGGTAACTACAGGTCCCATATGGCATCACCAGTGCAGGTGCTGTACAGCAGATGTGCTCCAGCTTGAGATTGCCTCAGTGAACAAAAGCAGTTCCTGTGTCAAACGCAGCTCCCAAAACGGAATTTCTGTTTTATTACATAGTATATGGGCGGTAGAGCCTAGTCATTACAGAGACCGTCCTTCAACCAGAGGACCCAGCTTCAAGCCCCCATGTTGGCAAACATCTGCCCTGCTGACGTGTCCTTGAGCAAGAGAGATCCCTACCAGCTCTGGGTGTGGTTGCTCTGTAGCTGATCCTGCACGCTGACCACCCTGGACGGGGACAAGCCAGTTATTATACAGTGGAGAATGACACAAAAGAGGACAGAGAGAGAGGGGAGGGCAACGGGTGACAAATTCCACCAGCTGGATTTAAACCGATGAACTGCAGGCACATGGTTGCAACCCAGCCTGTGGAGCCAACAGAACGTCCCAGGGCCTCAGCTTCTGAGATGGTTTCATATTACTGCAAAACTATTGTTTATGTAGCAGAGTGCTGTTTTTATCATATTCATCATAGAGCAACACACATAGAGCAACACACATAGAGCAACACACATAGGGCGCGGTATATCACTGTGTGTGCATACGTGGTGTAAAGTAAACGTGTTGAATGAAACACTTCTCCCCAGGTGTCTTACCTTACCCAGACAATAGAGCATTGTTGTCTGTGGTGTTTTCTCTTCCAGTCAAGCACATTTAGTTATATTTGTGTGTGTGCGCACACATGCACACGAAAGTAATGTAAGCCTACGTGCAAGGATGCACGAGTGTGTCACGTTCTCAGATTTGACTGCCTTCCGTTTATATGACTCCACCTGGCTCTGATTTGGAAATCTGATTCAGATTTCATGCATTCCCATAAAAATTAAATATCTGTGATGCTATGCTACAGCCTTAAGGGAGAAACAAGAGGATATAATAGAAAGCACATGTGGCTGGATATGGTGCATAGCACATAGGCACACTGTATTGCAATCAGGTCCAGCATCAGCAGCATGCACACACACACACACACAATTAGACCTGCCTTGTTTTTAACAGCTCATATATCCAGTGCATTGTTCTTGTTGCTCAGAAATGCAAGCAGCCATGTGGCATACTTTCCTAGCCTTACAGCAGCCAAGCATTTGTTCCCCAAATTGTCAAGTAGCGATAATTGACAGATGGATTACATTTGATTTTCTAACCTTATGTATTATAGTGTTTGTTACAGAGATATACACTTCCAGAGCTATGTAACTAAATATCCTACACTGCAGCCACTATGTAAGCCTCCATTATATTGTATATTCCTCTGGATTTGTAGCCAGATGACTGTACAGTGTGCAATTTAGAGTTAGATTTAGATTCGATGATTTTGAGGAGGCTGTTGCAAGGATACATATAATGGGTTTGAAACACAAATGAATGGCTGTTAAACTGCTGATGTTGTGACGGTGATGATAAACTACAGAATCTAGTATTTTCCTTGATATATTGCTTTCATTATAATTGACATGTATCAACAGCATGAGTCGTGTGTGAGTCAAAACGCATGACTCAAACGTCCAACAGCAATATGGTGAACGTGCAAGGTAAATTAACATGCAGTTTGATAGAGATCGTGACATTATTTCAGAAACTCAATAGCTCTCCAGCCAGACAGAGACAGAGACCAGAACCAGGTAAACCTGCTGACTTTACAGGGTCTCCCAGGGTGCAGGGCCTGGTGGTGCACCGTCGTTTCTCTGTGTGTCGGGCCTGGAGGGGAGGAAGTCCATCCAAGAAAACCTGATTGTTTCTGCAAACAAGAAAGCTTGGAAAAACACGCAGCACGGTGGCTCAGTGGTTAGCACTGTCGCCTCACAGCAAGAAGGTCATGGGTTCGAATATCCAACCCAGTCCTTTCTGTGTGGAGTTTGCATGTTCTCCCTGCGTGGGTTTCCTCCGGGTGCTCCGGTTTCCTCCCACAGTCCAAAAGACATGTGGTGTATATATGATGTAGTTAACATATGCTGCGTATATTATGATGTATATGACGGTATGTACGTCGCTTTGGATAAAAGCGTCTGCTGAATGCCGTAATGTAATGAAATGAAAAACAAAACAAAGCCACTGTTTGCCTTTGCAATGTGAGATCATTGGAGGATCACATGGTGAGGATCCTTTACTGAATGTGACTGTTTGTTTCCGGTTTCTTTGGATTTCTGGGGCTAGCAACCATAGAGTTGTGTTTATGTGTGAACAAATTCTCTATACTCATTAAAGTGGTTAGTATTGTTGATTATGTACAAAACACTGGACACCCACCAATGTTAGAAGCTCCCGTATTATGAATTAGTCCGTTGATCTGATTCTGAATTCTACAGCACGATAGGTGTTTCTTGGTGTTATCTGGAGCTGGGCATCATGAGCTTGTGGTTTTCTGAGGGGAGTATCTGTCCTTCACCACTTCCTGAACTAGCCAAGAGGGAACTGATATTTATGGGGAGCAGACTTTTTCCCAGCAGTAGAAATCCAAGTCAATAGTCGTTCTATTCAGGAACGGTCGGCTCTGAGTTGATACAATAAACTCTGCTTGCTGGCTATCAACATTCGGTGTTGGGTGTTTATGCAAACCTGTTTGAAATCAAACAAAGGTCCAGTCAGGGTGGAGAAAGGTTGTACTTTGTGAAATACTCTGTCTGTCCGGTCTGAATGGTTGCTATATGATTGAGCTCTCTAGCCTAACATATCTATGAATACATCTGGGAGACAGATATTAGTCTAAGTGAGTAACTGACATTGGAGATACTGAGAGGAAGACTCCTGATGATGTCGTGAAATGACATACCATATCTCCCACTGCTAGATCAAGTATTTTGCCACCACAGTACCTTTGGCACGTACGGCTTTGTTTTCGTTTGACTTTCTTTCGGTGGGAACATAACAGTATGCGTGAAATGGCCGGCATGCTGTACGTAAGTTATGAAAAGATTTTGAGATGTAGAAAAGAAGCTCTTAAGTATTAAGTACCGATGCGTGTAATGACCTTTGGTTAGAGGTAGGTATGCTCGGCTCAAACGTAGTCCTCCTCTAAATGATTGTCTTTCTGTGAATTGTAAAGATATTCTCACAGGATTGCTTAATGCAGTGGCCTGGGGAGATACGTTAGTTCAGTGGAGACTATCGCCTAGCTCAGTGAGTTTTACTATAGGTGTGTTAGTGGTCACACCGTCACCTGACCAAGTCATAAAGTCTGTTTTAGGTACAACAGCCTATTAAGT
>OMOT01031431.1:0-14364 GCA_900312575.1 Acanthochaenus luetkenii
CAGACTGGCACAGGGATAAATGATCCTGTTATCCTGCAGCACGGTGGCTCAGTGATTAGTACTGTCGCCTTGCAGCAAGAAGGTCGTAGGTTTGAATCTCCGCCCCGGTCCTTTTTGTGTGGAGTTTGCATGTTCTCCCTGTGTTTGCGTGGGTTTCCTCCCACAGTCCAAAGACATGCGTTTGTGTGTAGTATGTATATTATGTAGTTAGTATATGATGAATATATGATGAGTGTATGTTTATGACGATGTAGTGTGTATATATGATGATATGTACAAGTCGTTTTGGATAAAAGCATCTGCTAAATGCCGTAATGAATTGTTAAATATCTAACCATCCCTGTTGGTGAACTTCCACCCTCTTTCTCTTTGTCAACGCAGTTTGTTCATGGTTGTCATTATTTTGAACACGGCTTTCTTGTCACATTAAATAATTTTGCACCTGTAATTTGGGCACAGACTATTTGGCCTCTTTAAAATGGCAAATTGTCATTCAACTGAACATGACTCACCTGTGTAGCTGCCTTAGTAATTGGGATTTTTCAGGTTTAGTCAAAGTTAAGGTCCTTTTTCATGTGGTGTTTCCGTTGTTTTGTCTGCCCCATGTATCTCCTTGTGTACAACAGTTACAACAAATCCCCAGCAAACAGACTGTAGAAGTGGCATTAGCACATTAACGTTCCTACGGCCCTTTTCATTAATAGAAAAGAAGTCGGGGGGGAGAGAGAGTGGCGACTCATCCAGACCCATGAGGATGGCCAGACAACTGAGTGAAGAAGAGAGGAATGCTAAATGCTAAACACTGAATCAATTAGTATTCACAGAGAGATGTTCCACTCTCCCTGTGTGCGCTCTCAGCATAACTGGCTATTTTGCTGCCCGAGTAGGAAGTTCTCCAGAAAGCGAATAATAAAGGGCCATATAAAACATACAGTTAAAAATGTTACATCAATGCTCTAGGGATGTTCTAGGGAGAGTTTTATCCAATATCAATCAATGTTTTGGGGGTCAACGCAAAGCGACGCTACAAGTATAGTTGACAGTGAAAGTTGAAAAGGTTGAATGTTGATAGTCTCGTGAGGTTGAGCGACGTAAGCGAGATGCGACGCAGCAGAATAGTAAACAACAATGGTGGATATGGAGTAGCAGCGTTGCCTGTGTCGATTTAATATTTCGGCTTGTTTTTTTTAGGTTAGAGCACTAACTAGCTAAAGTTGCGTTTTTGTACTTGCACTGTATGATCGTAACATCGCTTTTGATGACAGCCTTAAGTTGTCCTGTGAATGTTTTTTGAGAGCATCTCCGGGAAGCTCTTCCTGGAGTTGTGCTTTTTTGGGGTTTTGTTTACCTTCAGTGAATATGTTCCCGGCACACTTAATATTTACTTTTTCATAATGCGTAAATAAATTGGGTCCTGCTCATACAGATGTTAAAAACAACAAAGTTAAAAACAGATGAAATGCAGTCATAGTGACTGGTGAATAATAGGTAGCAAATGGCTGGCATTTTCTTCACAAAATGTTATTAAACTAGGCACATCAGAATAGCCGAATCACATGATACTAGAATTTTTGATTTCAACACTGAACTAAACTAAGTTTAATATCTAAAAATGTAGAGCCAGAGGAAACTGAGGAACAGGAAACTGACATCAGAGGCAAATAATGATTCAAATTCAGTTTCCCAGGGCTTTAATACTACTACCATACCACATTAAACAAGAAAAACCAATCAAGCAATGTGATACAACACTGACTTGGATGGTTTTTTAGCAACACAGGGGTTTTGATGTCAGTTGGGTGTCCGTCTTTGTCGGCTGTGTACAAATTAAATTAAATAATTCCAAATTTTGCTCTTGGCACCAGTTTTTCCAACCAGTTTAGATGGACTGGGATTCAGTTCATGACGTGTTACCTATAGCTGGCCTATCAATTAGGGCATCCTTACAACACTAATTGACTGTAAAACCAAATGGAAGGTGAGTGAAAAATTGGGCTTAAAGACATAACAAGAATGATGGGGAAATAGTGCAACGAAGACAAGGAGTATCTAGGTCTCCAGTCACAAGAGAGGCTTTTCTCTCTCTTTCATGTAGGGGTTTCCAATTCATACTTCACTTGTAAATTAAGAATCGCTTCTATTCACTAAATACAACGGGTGCACAAGGAATTTGCCTTGGTTAATTGGTGCTGACACATTACAGGATGGACATACTAGGCGCAAGACAAAATATAACAGGACCTCACATATAGTGACGTTCTGAATGAGTAGACTTAACATAAACATATTACATTAAGTACACATTCAAAGCCAAATAATGATTCCAGTGCAACAGCTTTGGCACAGTTGGTAACAGCAGTGAGGGTCTGCTAGTGCAGAAGTCCAGTACACCATTGGGTCGTAATCCTGAGAAGGCTGAACAGAATGGTCCAATATGAGAGTTGTCATGGTCAACTCTCTGCAGAATCCCTTCCAGTAGACCGATTAGTTTTGCATCAAAAACAACAGAGGGAAAATAAGAGGATATGACAATAGAGGGTAGTTCATAGGGGCCATTGAATGTAGTGCCGATGGCCGCTAATACAATTCATTTGATGATGACACTTTGACAGAAAAGCCCATCTTTAAGATTATTATAACTATGACCAAATACTGAAAAGATTAATTATTTCTAATTAATAATTAATAATAAAATTCTGTTTTGGAGACGGGTTAGTTTCAGTTTTCACACGCAGTTTTACATTTGTATTTAAGTTTACTAAATTGTTTTTCATGCCAAATTTTAGTGAAAGTTCTCTTATAGTATAGTCCAACATACATCAGGGTAGCTAGGTTTCAGCAAGTTAAATTCAATACATTTTAAGAGCTTTATAATACCAGTTTCACAACTAAAATAAAGCTGGGAAATAAAAAACACGAGACCTGTCACAATATACTGTAGATCTGTAGAACAGGGCTGATTTCTCGCTATAAAAATCAAACACGAAATTCTAAGACCTCTCGAACTGTAATTAAGACTTAAAGACTGCAATTAACTGCATGTAAGACGTTTTAAGGCCTGGATTATACATTATTCAACACCCTGATACATGCATGCATGCATCCACGCAAGCACAACTTCGTATATTGCTAAAGCTCACTGCCAGGTGAGTGAAACAAAAACCTAAGCCAGTGAGCCTGGCTACACCATGAGGTTAGTTTATCTGTCTCATAAACAGGAGACCTGGGACAGAGGGAAGGCAAGCAATTAGACCAGTGGTAGAATCGCTGACACAAACTGTGTTATTTTTTCAATTGGGTGGGGGATTGTGGATAGGATATACTAATCGATTTTTGTTTGCCTTTTTTTATAGTCTTCTCCTGCAGTATGAGTGCAGTGGGCCCAAGAGAGCACTTAATAAAGGCAGTCCAACGTAACATGGTCATAGTAAGGTCATTTCCTCTCCACATCCTCCACAGCAGAGAAATGGCAATATTTTGGACAGCAGGATATCTCTGTTATTTTGTCTCTCTGGCATTCAAACATGGGCAATACCACAAGGGTCAATACAACATGACCTTACTCAAAATAAGTTCCAGAATTAAGAAAAGTAAGCAAGAAGCAGAGCTGAATATATTGACCTTTGCGTCGTGCTGCTATGTCTGGTTTCCAGTCTATCCCAGAGAACTGCAGTAACCCGTCTCTTGGTTCCCTCACAGAGGCGTCTCCACCGGGAGTAGATGCTTGCCTTTACAAGCTTCACACCTCCATATCAGCCCATGCTGAAGCTGATATGGACAGGGACAATGCAAAGGTACCGTGGGAGTGCAGTTAACGGGTTACAGGACGTTTAATTCATGCAGACACGCATGTCATATTCAATTCATTGTTATAATGAAATGTTGTGAGGGAAATTTGCATCAACAATGGATTCAAAATGGACGATAGTAGTTTTCAATGTAGAGGATTACCAAAGACATGCAAACATGTTCACACACATGCACGTTCACACACACACGAGTGAACATACAGCCCTTCAACCGCCTCTCACACACTTTCTCAGGCTGGCTGTATTTCTAGCCACTCTGCAGCAGGTCCTGAGGGAAATGGCGGAGGATAGATAGTCTACTCTACATGAAGATGAGGATGTGCCAGTGTCCTCTCTTTCCAGGGTCCTAGCCTGGGGAAGAACATCTGTGCAAATACATCACATGTGCCCTTCGATTAAAAAATGAAACTGTACAGGGTATTTTTAGAGCCCTAAAACAAGACTTCTGGTCGCCCCCTGGTGAAACACAGCTACACACTTAGCCTACATTCTGGCTTGATAAGTTATTCTTCCTGGGAAGTCATGAAAGCCCTACACTTACTAGTACGAGTTCAACATATATCACCAGTATAAATATACACATAAATATACAATTATACACAGTATGCCTATTTATAACTATATATACACAATGAGTGTAGTGCTTTTGTTTTACAGCACTGGTCACACTGTGTTTTTAAATTCTAAACACATTTTTGTATTCCTAAAGGTAATCAATTGCTAGGTTTTGGGCGAGGCTAATGAGGGCATGATGAACCAACCAATCACTTCCAATGAATGAATTGCTCTCAGCCTGAACACCTTATCTACAGATTCTGAAAAGCTGTGCTGGAACTTAAAACAAACACAGAATACATTTCCAATGGCTTTAAGCCCTCATCAGAGCTCACGGTAAGCCACTACCCAACAGAGATTTGCATTCCAGGTCAACTCTGGGACATGATCAGCTTGGCAGGATAACATACACAGATTATCAAATAAAGATTTGTATCATTTTCACAACATCATTTGTTATGCGATATAGTGATCTCAGTGAAGAAATCTAAACGATTAATAATTGTACACTATTTGGCCGTCTGAGAAATCAGCAACGTTCAGAACGACTCCAAACCCCAGAAGGCATTGTGGCCATTGAAGAGAGGAATGAGGTAACCTAGGTGAGATGAGGAATGTGAAAAGGTGACGGAGAAATGTGAGGACCTACTGCCTATGGTGGGAGAGAGGGGAAGTTGGGGGGATTCTGTCAGAGCAAAACATCTGACAAATGATCATTTTGAGTACTGCCATGGATGCAAAAGACAGCCATCAGCCTCAACAACGGCCCTTGTCCCCTGAGGTGACAGGCAAAAGGAACTCAACACAACTGACAGCGGCGAAGCGGCCAGCTGATGGAAGAAAAGACAACAGAGAAAGTGACAGATAACTGCTCATAATTCCAGCCATTGTACTGGATTCAGATACTCTGCAAACAGGGCTGCAAACAGGGCTGTGTTCTTTTTCTTTTTTAAACATACTGTATATCTACTACGATGTTTCATTTCCCAGTGGGCAAAACAAATATTAACATTATACCCGCAAAACATAAAAGCAGGCAAAATACACCAGTGACACATGCCTCCAACTTCCCACCAACAAAGAACATAGAGGCATTATACTTTATTACATCAAATATCATAACCACTTATTGTTGAAGTTATATACCTCATACAGATGTGAATTACTGAAAATGCTGACAAAAAGCAAAGCAAAGCAAAGCGATAAGAAAAAGCAGAGGAAATACAATAAAGGAAAAAACCCAGACATCCAAATTATTACACTGCACTTGTCATTACTTATGCTAAGGCCTACACTTGTAGCCCTCGTTACCAAGCGGGGAGGAAAGGGTAGGAACACTCTATTGATAAAGACCTTATCAATAGATGGTTGATCAATCTATAGGCATAGAGGGATAACTATTCCCCAGTTGGCACACGCCTACCACTAGACACCGCCAAATCTGATCAACGTGCAACATCAAACATTAGTCATTATCGTTACTACTTGCATTTGATAGGTCTATTATAAGGTACACACATGTTATATAACTATATTGGCAGCATATTAATATAGTTATATACAGTATGTCAGTGGCGAGCGGTCATAATAAGCTATAAATGCGGTGCATGCCCAAGGCATTTGAAAATGATGAGAATTTACATATTCAATTTTCATTTTTTTCATTTTCAACGTCTTATTTTATTCAAATTAGCATACATATTATTTACATTAAAACGTGTCATTTAAATGTTTGTTTCTTACTGTCCAATCATTATATTTTCAAACTGCAATACTGCGATGCGGTGGGAATGCAGTAAATAATCCTCGCAGTGAGCCTTGTGGGGCTCCGTAGAGAAGCTGCCAGGCTTTCAGCTTGTTTTTGCGCATGCGCTCTTTGTCATTTCCAGTCGTATTCATAGAGTAATGCTTGTTTCCCCTGACCGTCAGAATGGAGGACAGAAAAGCTGTCAGTGAACCAGCTTGTCTTGGAAACACGCATGCGCATCTCTGCCACCAGCGAGCTGATTGGCTCTTCCCTCGCCCGGTTAGCTCAGCGACACTCAAACTTACTCTGTCAAATATGAGCGATACGTTACGTTCTGTACCGTTTTCTCTGAGGACGTTTGAAGAAGAAAAAGGAATATCATTGCAAAAGTACGTCCAAGCGCAGCTCCAGAGGTCACCGCTCGCCGCAGCAGTATGTATATATATTTATATACATACATAGGACTGGAGGTTGACACTACCCATTGAGTTATCTATTAGTTATTTACTTGTGCACAATGCTCTTATTCTGATTCTAGCTTAATGGTTGGAGTGTGGCACTAACGGTAGGTCCGAACACAGGTTCAGCCCAGTTGAAGGGCATCCCCCTACTTACTGTGTCAGCCTGGTGCCGATTCACAGTAAAGCACTATGAAAACCACAGTACAGTCATTCTAAGGACAATTTTGTGCATTTGTCTGTAACCAAAGTCCACTAATCTATACTGCCATATGAGTTTGAGCAAGTGGAAAGTTTTACTCTAGAGCAGGGGTCCTCGATTCCGGTCCTCGAGGTCCGGTGTCCGGCAGGTTTTTTGTTCTTCCCTGGCAGTTAATGAGGAATTGAGGACCCCTGCTCTAGAGGCAACCTTTTACTCAGGGGTACATTTTTAGTGACAGACCAGGGTTCACAGCTGCTGGTTAAGTTATGTTACGTCATCATTCACATAATCGCGCAAAAACAAGGCTCTGCTATGCGTGTTGCTTTGTACAGCGCAATGTTTAACCACTCCAGCACACTCGGTGGTGCTATATTAGCTTGCTAACAAGGAACTATATGAGGCTAAATACTAGCATTAGCTAGATCTCTACCGATACCCACTCAAATAACGTCTTCATAACAAACCAGGTAGTTCCATCTGAAGGCTGACATTTCGCCATGGAAATGTTTTTTTTTGGTTGTTGATGTGGTCTCTGTGCCTTTATGGCATCAAATTTTCCTCCACTTTGGACCGGCAGCTGTAGTCACATGCAGGCCTACAGCACTGATGTTGGCTGCGCTCTCAAAGGTCAGCGCATGGCAGGTTCTAAGTTAAACAAATGTGAACTTTCGGCACAGTCACGGCGCGCTGCACGTCACATACATTAGCGCGGGCAAAAAAAGCCAGCAAAATGTTGTTATCCATTGAACATAATGACAGAGGCGCGCACAAAACCTTTCTTGCGCGATAACGAGTACATTACATCAGAGAGCTATTATGCTGCTCAAAGCAATTGTAGTTTATGCTGATGTCATTTTTTTAGAACCATTTTGGTAATATTTGGTGAAATTCTCTTTACATCCTGACAGCTATCAATAAATCACATGTTCTGCGAAAACATCAGGCCATATAGAGGAAAATATTTAAAGAATTACAAATGGGATTTAACTGTCTCTTGAAAGAAATGTTCCTGCCTAGCAGTGTGCACTAGCCTGTTCTCTGTACTGGCGTGACATGGCTAATTACTGGCCTTGCGCCATCTTTATTGTTAAGTCCTGCTCTAAAACGTCCTAAATGTATCAAGGGTCGCTGCCGCGCCAACATTGTAGCCCTCAGCAGCAACAATTCTGGTGCTAGTGACATTTGACTGCTTCCTGTAGCCTGTGTCCTAATGACCATCTCCATCTAAGGCATATAGTCCCCTCTCCCCACCAACTCCACTATTTCCTTCTCTTATTGCTCTAGCCGAATCCAGTTGAATGTTGCATTTGTACTTCTCTGTTGTGGTTTTTGTCCCATGTTCCCTTTGGAACGTTTCAGTTTCCTTCACTTGGAGGTGTTGGAGGAACTCCAGTATCTCTATAGCTCTTCTAGTCTGGACTTTACAAAAGTCCTGTGGAGCAGAGAGATGTTCCAGGGGGCTAAGGGCATAATGATTGACAATCCCATACAAAACAGTCACCAGCAGTTGCTGCCAGCATGCACAATTAAGGTGTCATTTAAGCAACAACACTCTTTACACAGATGTATTCAGCCCTGACAAATTAACAAGGAGGCCTGAGCTGAATAAAGCAGTTAAGTCTTAAGCCTATTTTTTTTTATCTTTCCCATTTTCTTCAGCTAAATCACAGAGGTCCCAAAGCCCTGCACCCCTGTAGTTGGACTCATACTTGAATGGTTCAAAATTGCCTCTTAGATTGCTTTTCAGAAAATCCCTCAGGAGGACACTGGAGCAAATCCCTTTCATTTGCATTTCTATCTCAACAAAGACGATACTAAATTGTTGGACTATTTTGGCCAACAACTGAGATGAAACTGTGTGTCTATGTGTGTGTGTATAGAGGTACGTATGGCGGTACCTCTAAAGCAGAACCAAAATTACTGTGACTAGTTCATGTAACGTGTATTATGAACAGAATATGCAATGGTGCTATGTTTTCTACTATTTGTGATAGTTGCGATGCGGCACATAAAACCTTTGAGTCAAACCCTTGGCTTGTGTCCATTATTCAACACAAGAAATATGGGCTATAGCATTGCCCACTAATACAAGTGTTAAGAGTTGGTAAAACACCAGTGATTAAAACCGCACATTTTTTGTCTACGCATACATATTTTATGCATCTGCTCAATACAAAGGGAACTACTGGCACAAAACATTCTCTCTCAAAATCAGAAAATAACTTCTTTAATACTGCCTGATCTTGATTCAGAGCAAGAATACATTTGAGATCAGATCAATCATATGTAGATGTGACATTTAACACAAACAAATGTAGATTCCCAGCGGCCGGAGGATGAAAGTCATGTTTGAGCATTCGACGAGCAAACTCCACAGTCTCCTGTGGGTAGAGTTAGCTTGCAGGGTCAGATATGACCCATAGGCAATTCGAAACGTTGAAAGACAGTGAAATATGGGGCAAAGTCATGATCAAATCATGAAATTTGCAAGTACCATATTTATAAAGATTAAGTAAACTCCCCAATGTAGAGTTAAAATGTTTTTGATCGCCTTTCCCTCGGAGGAACATTTTATGTATAAATGTAATTACAATATACTTGATAAAAGAGGCCGAGTGATATTACATATTTGTAATTTTGTATATTTAATATATTAAATATTAATTTCATATATTGGTTAAACATACAATCATACAGCAATAATGATTGGATGGCACTGCATTAAACTAGACTTTTCTCAACATCGCAATAAATAACAGAGGCTGCCAATAAAATCTATGATGTCAGGCCTTAGTAATAATACTTTGAAAAGGAGCATATTGCATCATTTTTATTGAATTGAATTGCTGGAATTAAGCAGAATTATTTCAGTTGCAATATTCCTCCATGCTACTTACTCTTGAGAGATGAGTCACACTGAGTATCAAGAAAATATAATAATTTAGATAAGTTTAACTTTATTGATCCCTGATGGGAATTTGGGTAAATTCTGCAGTTACGCTTGATAGAGCAAACACTTATCAATTGAAATGTTATTTACTATTCTAAGCCATTCTTCTATAGAAAAGCTCATGACTTTATATCCAAAGGAAGATATTGGGCCTAATTATTGTGAGCTAAAGAATAGTTATCCCCTCATTATAAAAAAATATGAAGAGACTCAAAAGTCTAGTTTAACTGTTGTGATGGTAGAAATGATCTGAGTGACTACATAGGCCCAACTCTTCCTTGACATGATTCATTTAGATTTGTATCTAAATTGTAAACCCCCAGTACGAAAACTGACCCAAAACTTCCCACCATATGACATTGCCTCCATTACCTTTATCAGCTCATAA
Source organism: Acanthochaenus luetkenii (assembly GCA_900312575.1). Classification (NCBI taxonomy): domain Eukaryota; kingdom Metazoa; phylum Chordata; class Actinopteri; order Beryciformes; family Stephanoberycidae; genus Acanthochaenus; species Acanthochaenus luetkenii. The sequence continues at coordinate 10,110 of OMOT01031431.1, forward strand.
ACCCCATGACCTTTCCTGACCTTTCTGAATGTGTGTCACAGCTCACTAAAAGTTTGCATGTTTAACTAACTGGCCCTGCGGACAAGCGGCTGTGCCGTGCTTTGCTTCACTCTTACCCATGTAGCCTAGGCAAAGGAGCATTGCAAAAGGCAGAACCGTATGGCCATAAAATGAAGCCTTTCTGGGGCTTATCTTGCTGAGAAATACTTCATGATCACCTTAACATGAGCGGCAGTTGGTCACAAAAGCCATTTCTAAGGACCAAAGGAAAACTCGCTTTATATTCAGCCCATAACCTCTGTGCTGGCAAGAAACTTCAGTGCCCTCAAGCAAACAAATGTTCCATCGTCTGCCTTTCAAAAACCTTTAGCTCTCCGTGAATGTCAGCAATACTATTCTCCCGCCCCCAGTTCCCAATACGGTCCACAGTCCTGGCTACCTCGCTAGATCAAATCTCAAGATGCCAAGGCATCTGCGATGTAGCCCACCACTAAAAAGCCAAAGCACAGAAGAAAAACATTGGGGCCGGTCGATGGTCTGAGTAGGCAAATATCAGGCCGAACCTTGGGGCAGCCACTCAAAGTGCCTGACAGACAGAAATCATTCTGCCATGACAAGCCAGGCACGCTAAATGCTGATGAGCTTGTCTGAAAAGGTCTCACCACATGGGATAGTCTGAGAGTCAGCCATCACAGACATACTTTGTATTCACTAGGAAACAATTTGGTTGACAGCTGGTGATATTAATTCGTTTGAACAGTATTTTTTAAATGTTGACATCCAGAAAGATTCATCGTTTAAAAAAAAAAGTTAAATACAATATTAATCTCTTTTTTTTTCTATTGACATTTAGAAAGATTCATCATAAAATAAATGTCAGTGTGGGTTCAGTAGCTTTAGTTTAGTATTTGTTTTTTTACAAATGTTTAGTTTCAGTTTAGTTTTAGTATTTTAGGCATATGGATGGTATAGGTACAATGATAGAAGTTAAGAACAGGCATTTCATCAATAATCATCCATTTCAATTTTTTTATTTACCAGAATTTTTCAATTAGCGGTCCGTAAAAATAGCCAAAACGTATCTGCCCAAAATCATTTATCTTTTTTACCCTGCACATAAACAATTGTAAAAACAAATTTAGTTACATTTACAAGAAGCCAAGATAGTTTTAATTCAGTTGTAGTTTTTTCACAAAGTCTAATAGTTTTAATCTTAGTTTTAGTTTACTATAATAATCTTGGTACAGTATGTAAGCTTAGTCAAGAGAGACAAGATAATGGGCTAATGTTTAATTTATGGGACATAAAGTACAAGCTGACAAAACTTCCTCGTATTCATTCCTCGTACATGGATAACTGACATGGATAAATTTGTTCGACAATTTGACATAAACCTGGGATTTTCTGTTCCTTGAAGCAGAGCAACAGCTCCTTTAAACTCAAACATGTAAAAATGCAGGTTTAGTCAGTTAGCTGGATTATGAACTGCAATGCATTTTGAAAATGGAGTCATTGTTGCTGTTGCGGCAATTCCAGGACTTGATACTAAATATTTCTAAATCTGGTTGGAAAATCTAAAAACAATTGTTACAGCTGCTGCTGCTGTTGTTGTTTCTCAGCAGCACCATGTAAAATGAGGGGCTTCCCTCAATGTATTTTTGAGATTTCAATGCATTTTCAATCAATATTCAATCAATCAATAATTAAACTCACCCCATCCATGAACTAATTTCCCAACATGGCTGCTCCTCTTCTTAGAGAGGCACCAATAGATCAAGCTGCTATTATAATTAGACAAGCATTTAGAAGAGAACACCAATATACTTTGGTGATGAAGATACAGGTTTAGTCAAAAAAAATGTAATACCTATATATATAAAATACAATAAAAGAACATTAGGTATTAAGAATTAACACATTTGAAATGTATTGCCATCATTTATTCAATACATTTATTTTAGTAAGATAATTAATTTACGTTATAATTAGTTAATGAAAGAATTGGACTGGAAAATGTACACTTGAAATGCGTAGGCTATTTTATTCGTAAAAAAAGTGCCATGCCATGTGAATACAGAATTGGACTCAATGTGCACAGTATAAAGAGATATGGGAGAGCATGAAATGAGGACAATTTTCCTGGGCCAGGTAATAAATGTGACTGTTTAAAACGCTCTAAGCTTTTCATACAAATGGGCAGTGAGATGATCAAACAGGACAAGGCCTTGCACAGTACATTACACATTCAATGAAAACAGCTTTAGCGTTGATGCATGCTCAACTTCATGGAGTGGATAGTTTTTACATTTAATTGTTTCCATGGGGATCCCCACGTGTCTTTATCACAATTACAATCTTACCAGTGTGCATATGAAGGGATGCAGAAAACTGGGGTTGTCCTCACTGTACATTCTGCCACTTGGCACTAACTCAATATGGATGTATGCATAGTTTTATGCATGTATGGATCCAGCGGGAATCACCAAATTGTGTGAAATGCATCAAAGGAAAATCATGTTCCAGGTTATTTTTATAGGCCACACAATTTATTTTTAGGTCACAGTATTGAGCCTGGCTGGATTTGCTTGAGAGAATATTGTCTTGGAATATTTGATGTGAATCCATGCACTGATATTAGGATTCCATTCTTTGCCTTCAGAGGGCAATGCTGCCTCTCAGAGAGGAGCAGGTTATTCCAGTAAAGGTGAATTCTGCTTAAATGCTGTGGTGCATGTGCATTAATCTCCAGGAAGTTACAGAATGTATTTGATATTGTAAGTGACAGTAAGGACTGAAAGCGACTGAGATTTCAAGACAAAGTTGGCTCAACTGTTCTATAGTGGTTTGAGACCACAAGTAAATACAGTGTCGCTATTTCACAGATATTCAAGAACACACAGCTGTATTAAAAAATGTAATGGCTCTCTTCCAATAATGAAGTACCACACTACAGAAGCACTGGCCTTTGCAAATGGACTAAAGATTCAGAGGAAAAACAGCTGCAAACATCCACCAACGCTGAACAATTTTCAAACTTGTTGTTACATCCACAGACATCATTCCTATCAATTGAATTTTAAGTGGAATTGATTTCTCCACCCTGCAGACACACCCTTAGGATGTGGAATCAACTCTCTCTTTCTGTTAGTTTCATAGGTATGGCTAAAAAGCAAGTATTGTGTGGTGGCAGAAATCGCAGATCTGAATCACCACCAAAACCAAATAAATGTGTACTTGGCCGAAAGCCTATCTGTCCACCAAAGTTCATGGAAGTCAATTTGTACATTTTTGAGATATCCTGCTGACAGACAGGAAAACACAACGTCCTTGGCGGAGGAAACAAATACACTCTGCCCTCCGGGCCTGCCTTCTGCCAGAGGAGGTCAGTGTGGACATGAGCCAGATATTATGAATGACAACATAAGCAATATGAATTTGTAGTACAAATAAGGTCAACATAAGGTTTGACATAAGGTCAATTGTCTGCAACACTTCTTTACATTTGGATGTACTACAGGTGAATAATCATCTACATTTCTGTGGCAATTTAACGCGCTGATCTGCACAACAAATCACTCCAACAATGTATTTTATAGATGCAATCAAAATGACTTGGCCCACACTACCAACAAAGAGAGAATTATGTCTCCGTAAAAGAGGTTATTTTGTAGGATGTTCTCATCAATATAATGTTAAAATGTGTTAACTGTAATGTCAGCATGGGAGAAAAGTGACTGGCACCACCACAAACAGAAGCCCCAAAGATATGCTTTTGGTATAGACCTTTCAGTAGTTACATATCAAATATGGGTGGGAGGGGCAATAATGGATGCCGAAAGAAATCAACCCACGTGAGCTATAGAATATTGCACCAATGGCAATTATTAAAATGAACAAGTGGACTAACCCACCAATGCATCGAATATCAAACTGTAGTTGTTGTTCATTGCCTGATTCAACAAGTTCCTTAATTATATAATGAAATATAGTACATCTCATAATACGGACCTATACAGTCACAAAGACAAGAAATCCCCTTGATGTATGTATTATTTACTACAGCTGATAGGCATTGCTCATCTGTAGTGAGTACAAAAACAAAGACCAAAGGAAGAAATATTGTAAGTGAAGCAGATTGACGTCTGGTTCGACGACTATTTAAGCCGACCTCTCAGATAGGTTAAGTGCCACTGGAGAGGAGCCAGGTTTAAACAGTGTCTAAGCAGATGGTAGTCCCATCCAGAGAGGAACCGCA
>OMOT01031462.1:0-16250 GCA_900312575.1 Acanthochaenus luetkenii
CATGATTACAAACAATAGATTTTCTGCATTCATTAAGAAGTGGGAGAGCCATAACACGGGCATTGACAAAGTTGTAAACTGGCCAATAACTCACTTCCTGCAGCAATTAATCACAAATTGGCAAATATTACAGGTTCATCTAAAAACACTACAACTTAGAACTATTCATTCCTCTCTTCTGCTGAATTTATACATATTTAAAACACACTATTGCATAAAAGAACTACATATCATAATGAAACTAGAATGTGATTTCATGGCCTGATTTAAGATACACGGGAGAATGCTTATGGAGTAGCGTCAATTTCCTTATTCGGGGATGGATTCACATGTCTCATTGGTCAGAAAACACTTGTAAAGTTTGTGCTGCTGATCCTCCAGACCTGTCACCTGATGCCCTCCTCCTTATTTCTCCTCAGACCACTGAGCTCTCTGACAGACCACAGGTAGCAGCCAGGTGCTGAGAGAACCTCCCCTCAAAGGCACACATCTGTTTCAGATGGGGTTGGGAAAAGGTGGCACCTTTGTAAAATTGCTCAAATGCAAAAGCTGTTCCCCTGGCATGAGTAGAGTGGAGAAGAGCTAGCCTGAGTTGCAGGAGGCGGCAGCAGGCAGCGAGCCAGTGGTTAGCAGTTGGGTAAGCTACGGCTGTCTTATTGGCATGCTGGAGCAGGTACCCACTTCTGTCCTGAGACAGCTGTAAACCAGTAGCCCATAGCACAGCAATCAGGCGCCAGCTTCTTTAGAAGAATGCTGATGTGCTGCAATCTGCTGCTTTCCGCTTTTTGCAGCCAGTACTTCCATCCTCTCCTGTATCAGAGTGACAGTCTTGGCCTCTATTTCTCATGTCAAGTCTAGATGGCCAAAAAAATATTGGAGAGGAAAGTGTGTAAAAGATATCTAAAACTAATGACAACCTTTGCGAAGATGAATTTGTTTGCTGTGATAGGTGCTGGCTGTCATCACTAAGCCAAGTGACCTTTATGTCACTGTCTCTGAGTCATCTATTAATACAGACCTGTCCCATCACTCTTCACTCCAGCATAACGAGTCTATTCTTGGGATTAAGGGAGTATCAGAGACAGGAACAATGATGTCCAATTCATCTTAGTTTTTGCAGAAATTCTTGTAATACTTCCTAATCAAATCTTCCCTGAGGCTTGTGCTGTATGCTACAATTGATATCAATAAAGGCTCACGGCACAGGGAATCAATTTCTCACCACACAAAGACAGAAATGAGAAGCCATGAGATCATTCTGATTATAGTTTAAGACCTGATGCACCTGGTGTCATCTCCAATAATGAGACAGAAGCGGGATGAGAACATCGCCTCCATTACTAACAAGGCCCGAAAGCAGATGTAGCCTACTTCCCCCAGCAACTAAAGAAGTTTAACTTCTCCTGGGTAGTATTGCCTCAGTTTTAACCATCACCTCCTACATGATTGTCTTGTAGACTGGTCCATCTGCCTGATCCAACAACAAACTGCAGTACATCCTCTGGAAAGCAGAATGAGTTGTCACCTCCCCTCCATCAGGAGCCTGCATGATTCCAGGGCAGACCTGGGTCAAATAGCATTTGCAAGTTCTTTGTGTTTTCTTTAACCCGCTTGGAGTACATAGGACATTACAGCACCTAAAAGTTAAGAAAATCACAGGTAAGCATTTTAATGTCAATAAAGTATATTTACTTTTCTGTAATTGACAACTTACCTGACACAATCAGAACTGCTGTGGTAAATGATGCAGAAAAACAACCCAGTACTCCAAACAGGTTCAAACTAAAGCTAAGTTCTGGTTCAGCCAGTTCTGCTCAATGACGAGGTAGTGCACAGGAAAGATTATCACAGTTGTTCTATAAACGTACGATGTGCAAACAGTATGAGTCAATCAGGACCAAATCAACACAATACCAGAAACATTTCTTCTTCTCCATGCATCTATTACACCAAAGACTGCAGCCTTTCACCCCACAAAAACATATACAGACACATTAAAGGCCACCTACTTTAGGCGTCCTGGTGGCTAAGGTGCATACAATGTACATGCAACATCCCGAGTTTGAATCCAACCAAGAACCTTCACCACATATCATCCCCCAATCTCTCCTGTCTATATCTACTCTGAACTGTCAAATAAAGGTGAAAATGCCCAAAAAACTATCTTAAAAAAACCCCAAAGACTAGCTGTTTCACCTATCAATCACTTTTGCTTAGTGTGCCTACTATGCCCATGCACACATCTTTGTGCTGTCTTGGTATGCTAAAGATATGGCTAAGATGAGTCTGTACATTGTCTGTTGTCGTTTAATATCAGCAGATGAGCACAAAAATCTAACAGAAAATGAAAAACAACTGCCACTCTAGTATGGCTATCTTTGTGTATTGTAGGAGAGGGAGCAGACATGTGCTACGGGACAATCTGCATTAAACATTTTGGGTGTTCTTTTATTCCAGCAACTATGTAACTACATCATAAGAACATGTATTCGCACTCTTTTGCTTGTGTTTTAAGAAATGTTTTTGTATGATATGTGTTAGACTTATGTTTGATGTCTTTTGATATATTTTTTACTCCTAATGTGAATGCTCATGATTTCCTCTAAGGGATAACAATGAGGAACTTGACTTGACATAGTGTCTGTGTATTTTGCTGTATTTATGTTATATGCACCAACACACCACTGCAAATGTCTAGCATCAATAAATACAACAACAATTAAAATGATTCTGATGGCATAAAAACCATACATATTGAAAGTGAGAATGAGGTCACCAAAGGTCTCTGTAAAGTGTAATTTCTACTGGAAGCATGCATGGCGTAAAAAAGAAACCCCATCTAATATTCCCAAACTACAACTAAAGGTAAACTAATTTACATTCATTCACAGATTACTCACTGAATTTGCAGTATTCTTGTGCAATTCAGGGAGTGGAATTCCAAATTGCTGGTGCATAATGGCTCTGTTCTTTGGGTGAGCAGGATTACATAGCAAGCGCATTGTTAACGCTGACTTGTGCTGAATGAGCAAGAGCAAATAAAAAGATTAAAAACTGTAGTTATACAGTATATGTTAACATGTAGAGACAGCAATACCTATATTAACACATCAAAATGATGTATATTACTGCCAAGTGGAGAAGTATTCATTTCTGAACATGGATGGTTGTCTACCTTTCCCCCAGGAGAAGCCCCTGGAAGTTCTCCCCTTTGTGGACACATGTCTGTAATACTCTCCAGAGTAGGTTTCCTGTGTAACATCTCCTTGTCAGACTCACAATACCCACCACCAGGATCCATTGCAATTCCAAACGCAGCACTGACAATGTATAACAGTGAGATGGTGGAGGCAAGTCTCTCCACTGGATGCTATAGCTCAGTAGCAACTAAAGTAGGCGTGCGACTGCTTCTTCTATACTCACCATTTGGGAATCACTGTCTTTTTTCGTAAGTATTCGATGCTGGGAAGAATCAGCAGCTGCTTATTCACAGTTTTCAGATACTCCTCTGCACGCGTCTGTTCACAACCAAGAGAACATAGCAATTCTCAATTTCTCCTCAACAGACAGTTACCATATTGTAACGACATTGTTATCAGTGCTTATCCTCAATTCAGGAAAGCGTCCCTCACCCTGGTGCAACTTTCTGTCCTGCGAATGGCAGTGTCCAAGGCTTGGATGTCCAATGTTTCTCCCCTCTCACTGACAGTGATTTTGCCAAGACTACGCCTCAGTTGTCTTAAATCATCTTGAACCTGTAACGTACAGTATGAAACGTTGCTGGCCTTCGACAACAAGCAACCATCAACCAACTATAACAGCATAGCTTTTAGTTTAGCTAGTTATTACGTCGTTGTAATGTATTCTAAGTGTAACTTATATCTGGAGTTTAAAAGTAGGTTAAAGTGATGCAAATGTGTCTTTATTTATTTATTACTGATTTAGTCAGTATCATTAATTCATATTTAACTTAACTAGACTGTGTTATTGGTTATTCATAAACTGTAGTTTAGCCAATTTAGCTAGCGTTAAAGTTCTAAAGCTAACGTCAGCTAGGTTATCTCTCAAAAATTAGCTTAGCGCTAATAGATCCAGGAACGGGGTTGGAGGAGGTTCTACTGAAAAAGAATGGCTTTTTTTTTTTAAACGGAAGAACTGAACGTGAACTAGTTCATTTTTGGGACTGTGAACTATGAACGTGAACTAGTTCATTTTTGGGACTGTGAACTATGAACGTGAACTAGTTCATTTTAATCTGTGTGAGCTAGCTCTTGAGAAGCGTGAACTTGCACAACACTGCACTGTTCCCAGTTTATCTTCGCTTTTAGGCATGTCAGACATTTCTCTGAATAGCTGATTTATATAACTAAAACAAGTATCGGACTGTAATGATATAGACTTGATTTAGACCAGTTAGCTAGCCAACTTTACTAAACATCTGGGCATTTTCGAAACATTTCTCGTAACCATGACAACGATGCCAAGTCCTCCGGTACAGGAAGCGCTTTCTAAATGCCGATATTGCCAAAATACAAGTTACACATTTTAGTTGCTACATTTTGTGAATAAAGTACACAGTCGGAATGCACATAACGTTAAGTGTAACCATAGTTGTTCTACTGGCTGAAACAAGATGTGTCTTTTACAACTCTATCGCAAAACGTTGCACCGGAAGAGACCGTCGCCCAGAGTTGAAAGGTTAACCGGTTAGCTGTGAGGGTTGCGTGTAGCTCGCCCCAAACATCGCAAGATGTCAGTGTGTGAAGTAGCGGTAAATACAACAACGACTGTTCCATCTGTGCTCGTCACAAGCTGTGACGTTAGTTTCAAAGAAGAAGACCTGATAACACGTAAGTTTGTCAAAGATTAAGCGCGAAAGAAATGGACACGCCATGCTAAACAGGCTAAGTTAAGCTAACCTAGCAGGGCTGCTAACGTTTGTCAACGGCTTCACATAATATTTAAATGTGTTAACCAGTTCGACCAGTTTGTTAACCGATGTACCCGTGATGGGTTGACCTATAAACACCAACGGGAAGGCTGGTCATTGATCAATCAGGTGTATCTTCAGTTATTTTGCTAGCTATTCGTCACCAGAGCTAGAACTATGCGAGCTAGGCTAATGTCTGACTTTGCTTGTGTGACTTCGAACAAACGATCGAGGGTTTTTGTTTTAGAGATCCTGAGTACAAATACTTTGCCAGAGCCGTCCAAGCGGGAAGAGACGGTCGTCTGGTATCCATGGACCATCAACAACAAATACTACACGGCTGACGTCACGCTCTGCGTCGTACCGAGCACATTCCAGATGACGTCAGAGGTTGCCCAGTCCATGCAGGCTTTCGTCGCTTATTTCGACAGCACAGCGGTACGTGCGTGAGGCAGGGGATCCACGTCATACGTCTCGGCAGCTTGGTTTCTGATGCGTTGTGTGTATTATGTGTGCGTGGTGTTTGCAGAAGGATGGCTTGGAAAAGCTACGTCCATGGATATCGGTGGTGGAAGATCTCGCTCCAGAGGTGCTCATTCTGGTGTGCGACAGAGTCTGTGAAAATGGTTAGTAGTGTTCCCATCGCTAATAGTTTTCTGTCGACTGGCTTTAAAGTCACAGAATACCGTTGTCAGCAGCAGCGTGTGACATTTGAACCTGAGATGGTGTTCTAGGGGTCACCAGACACGAAGCACAGCAGTGGTGTTTGGCTCATGCCTTTGAGCTGGTGGAGCTCAATCCGGAAGATGTGCCAGATGAAGATGGTGAGTTTTGGGATTTACAAGCGTAATAGAAATGATAAGAACACGACTTGCGTGTACTGTATATTTCCATTCTTAGAACATTGCTGGTATGTGTGCTTGCATTCACTTTCTCTCTGTTGCGTTTGTCAGATGATTTTCCGGAGTCCACAGGCGTGAAGAGAATTGTCCAGGCTCTCAATGCCAATGTGTGGTCTAGTGTGGCGTTGAAGGATGGTGAGATGACATCGCATACAGTACAATTCTCCAGTACACTTCCTACAGACTATTGTTTTATTTGGCTCCACGGGTCAGTATCTGATCATTTGTCTCTCTATCTCCTAGAGCACAACCAGGGCTTTGGCTTGATGAGTAGTCTGGTGGCCTCTAGACACAACAACCCCCGTAGTCGCCAAGACCCACCAGTCAGTGACATTTTTGTTGTTATTGATATCATTTGCTAATTTCATATTTTCAGTTATTAATGTGATGATCGTTTTATGTGCTGTTATATCCGTCCGTCATTTATGTGATTTTTAAATCCATCCATTTCATGGAGGCACGCTTACTCGTTTTTCCTTTTGTGTGGCAGTCTTCCAGTTTGGCAATAGAGGGCGCACTTGACAGTGAGGAGGCTAACAGTACAGAAAGTGGCGGCAACACAGACACGCAGGTGGACACAATAGTTGGTGAGTGAATGGTCCAATGTCCACCAGTCTTGCTAAAATCTAAAGAAATGCAAACATTTCAAAACTGAGATCAATCCTGTTGCTGACAGATTTTAATCAGTATATTCACATGAAACATGAATATCTTGAAGATTGTAAGACATTATGGCGTTAGATGTTCTGTAATAAAGTTCACGGGTTGTGTTTATCTTCTCAGATCCACTGACTGATTTGGACATTCAGGAGCTCGCTAATCTCACTGCTGGAGATGCAGATGTGGAGAACTTCGAGCGTCTCTTCACCAAATTAAAAGAGATGAAAGGTAATCGGGGAATGAAGAACAAACATACATCAACAACTCATACACATAACTATTCAAGCAGACTTTCAGGTTTACTGGTATGTTGATACCTGGCTCTCATTGTTGGTGTGGAGGAAGTCAAATACTTGTACAGCTGGTGCCCCTTGTGTTGTTTTGTTCATTAATATGGAACGCTTCTCTGATTTTCAATCCGCAGACAAAGCCTCATCATTACCTCATGAGCAGAGAAAGGTTCATGCAGAAAAGGTAGGCAACTGCATCCAGCCCTGGCTACAAGACAGAGATGTTGAATATTAATTTTCATAGTGTGTGACTTGGCGATGTATATCTTAGTATCCTGCTTAAGTAAAATGGTTATGTTTAAGTGCGAATCATTGATTGCATCTGACTACGTTGCGCTAAATCTGCTTTCCAGGTAGCAAAAGCTTTTTGGATGGCCATCGGTGGCGATGAAGATGAAATAGAGGGGTTGTCATCGGGGGAGGAAAGCTAAGCAATAACTACCAGTGATTGAGTCATCCTTTCTCCTGATCCTTATACCTCATACCTATCCTGGGGCTCCTTCAAGCTCCAGCACCCTTTGACCTGCTTCTAGCACTGGGAGAGGAGACACTGAAACACGGTATAGGCATATTAATGTTTATTAACATTTGTCTCTTCAAATGAAATTAATGCAATGCTGCTGTACAATGAAAAGCAGTTGAAGGAAAGGCACTGTTATGGGAGCCAACAGACAGCTCTGACCCTAAATCCAGTCTCTTCTTCCCTGGGTCCCTGGCTGCACTTTAAGCCCTGAGTGAATTCGAAGACTTAATGGAGATACAGGTGAAGAAAAAAAAACCATCAAATAGAATTGAGTAGGGTTTGTTTTCAAATCTTTATACAGTATATTTGTCCTTTTTGTTTAGGTACAGTTGTCACATTTATTTTTTAAGTGACAATGTACCTTACCATCAAAAGCATTTACGACATTTAGTGCACATTCTGTTGAATCAATATAAATAAAGAATCAACTGATTTTAATTTGTTCTTTTTACTGTGGCTGTCGTTATTTTAAATTAATTTGAACATGATTGTTGCACTGCATGGATGAATACAGCTTATCCGATTCTTCATTTAAACTATATCAACAATGATTTACCATTAATGACTTGCCATTACTTTTATTCAGTTGCATTTTATTAAATTTTCACAGATACATTTCACAGATAAATGGTCATTTTAGAACAAACATGGAAAAAACATGTACATAAGACTTGGAACAGAGACCACCAACTAAGAAACAATGTAAGTGTACAAAGGAATATAAGTACTGATACAGATACACAGTATTTCAGTTTAGCACTGTAACGGTTTCAAATAGATTACATGATGACAAGTCTTCTGTATTTTAAGTGCAGGATTAACAGCAATTTCAGACACTAATCAAGGACATTGAGCATATTACACATGCCTTATATTGTAGCAATGTACATGTGAGATATACAGTTTACTTGACAAGCAAAATACCACTACCACCAAAGCTTTACACTGATCATTACAGTAAATTGGAAGTGCACCATTTACCCATGAGGAGCATATAGCGTACTGCTGGCTAATAGTTGGTAAGAGATGAAAACGCTTTATTTTCCACTCAATGAAGTGTCACTGCTGGTGAGTACCCACTGGAGTCATAGTGCTAAAACCTAAATACAATCACTCATACCGTGTCAAATGTTCCTATTACGGAATAACTTTTCCAGTAACAGTTGTTACAGTAATTGATTCAAATAAATGCATCCTATATCTAGCAATAACAAATTGACCTACTCAACAAAAGCTCACAGTTAAACAGATAGGCTGTATGGGCTACAATTGAGCTTCCTTCCTTGTTTCTCTGCACAAAAATATATTTCAAGTGCCTGCAGTGGCACACCTCATTTAAGCACACTATAGTTTGGATTATTACAATCAAACTCTCGTCCCCTAAGTGTAACAGCTCAATTGTTTTGTTTGTGAATTTGTACATGCCAGGGGTCAGTCATGTATCAATCAATGCATGACGACAATAAATCGGCAAACCATAAATATTTATGTACAATGATCATATTGAGGCGATAATAAAAATATATTCCCCATGCAGGACAGTATGCAAAAATAACTTATAAAATGTCTTTCATTGAGCAAAATAGTTTTCATACAAGGGCTCTTTTCAAGAAACAATGGCACCAATGTCTATTTCCTCGCTAAAAAAGAGTTAAAATCCAAATTGAAGGATTAATCAAATATTTCACAATTTAATTAATATAAACAGAAATAACTGGGCGAAGTACATTGTACTTCAAAATATAATTAAATATATAAGTGATTTTATCACTACTCAAAGTTATGTTATTTTTCATGTTAATTTCATTTCAATTTTTAAATCAGGCTGAACTGATAAGCCTCCCAATTCATGATTACAAAGATAGTGGTAGTGGGACACATTGAAACACCAGTATCTGTAGTGCCAAATACTCATAGGTATAGTTGAACGCAAGATATAATTTCAGAAGAGGAAAAAATACTTTTAAACATGAGGGAGGACAGAGCTGAAACTGTACTATGACCGTAACTTGGACAACAAACACATTTCAATTTCCTTTATCAAAACGTGACACTGACAACACTAAATAAAGTACAGACATGATACTGTGAGTGTATGATGAAGGAAATTGTAAAACGTGTTAAGTCTTGAACCCAACTGCAAATGGCTGTGTTGAGCACAAGACGACAAAACAACATACAAGTCATAAAACAACCATCAAATGGAGTCACTAAATGCTACTAAGGAAAGTGCTTTACAGTGTGTGAGGTGAAATGTTAAGAGACTGTTGAGGGAGGAGAGTGATTTGATGAACCATATCTTTTTACATATTGAGAGAAGCTCTTGTTTTCCTATGTACGTTGTGCATAAATGGGTGAGTGGGTGGGACATCTGCTGGGATGTGTGTGCTGCACCTAGGACACACTGGAGCAGCGGATGCTGGGGGAGCCCATCTGTGTGAGCACCTTGTCCAGCCACTGCAAAGGGCCGTTGAGGTGCAGCTCGATCCAGCAGGGGGTGCTGGTCACCGTCTGACGTCTGTGGAGAACAGCGCAGGAGAGAGGGAAATACAGTATGTCATTGCTGTGTCAATTATACATCATGGCACCATAAACTGGATATCACTTGCTGACAAATGTTATTCTATAACATGCAACTTAATTGCACTTTTTATTCTGTATTTGGTAATACTTTATTTGGATAGTCCAATGTTGACACTCAACTATCAGGTGACAAAAAGTAGATGATCAATAAAATGTCACTTGCCTCTTTGGTGCATCTCCACAGACTATGTAACCCTAACTTTTGCCTAACCTAACCTAATTTGGTGAACTGGCACCACCAATGAGTGCCAATTTCACAGGCTGTGTGTTTCTAAAATCCTTTCTACCAGAGATGTTTTTTTCTCCAAGGTATTTGGTGCCAGAAACACAACCACTCATAGTCCAGTGGGAATCCCCCTTGTACAGGGTGTCTGAATGTGTTCACCTCCCACTCTGTCCCCCCCACACCACTGCATGCCTCCTGCATTCTTCCTGTTACTCAACTCTCTTCAGCCGACTCATTGCTGCACCCTCCCTCGCGCATCATCTTCCTCTCCCTTTCCAAGTCTGCTGGCTGCCTGTGCACAAGACCCTTTCACTCTTTGTCCTCTTTCCATCTGTCACCTCCAAATTGGACTTCATTGTCCTGACCATAAACATCAAAAACCCCTCACCCTCTCTGGTCAATGAAGCCATGTCTCCACCATCTTTATTACAGTGCAGCAAACTCCACAAACACATCCACAGCAGCCAACTACTCCTCAACTTCAGTGTAGGGTACTTCAAAACCATGTTTATCTTGATATAATCCAATATCGGTGAAATAAAATCACATCCCAAAATGTTCACAGCAGTAATGGTTCTATATTTACTTTACTAGCAAGGGATTGTCCTCGACCACCAATGCTGAGGTGCTGATATCAATGCTGATAAAAGCAGGCGATCAAAAAAGGCTACGGGCATAAATAGACATGTTTAAATGTTTGAAGAAAAGGACAAGAAAAGCTGACTGGACAGAGTTAACTGGGGATAGGGTAATCTTATGCGAGCAACAAGGAAAGACCGTAGGCGTGAGAAAGGTAGAGTGGGTGTCTGGTGTAATCAGAGCCAGGCTGTAAGTGGCTCCACATGCTGTGGTGTCTGCAGAATGACGGCTTCTCTCAAGAGAAGAGCCCTGGGCAGAGAAGGGCAGGTTCACAGGGGGCCCACTTCAGACCCCATGCCCCCCACACACACCCAAGGGATTTCTCAGGCCTGACAGCTTCCCTCAACATCCACTCTGTGTTTATCTAAGTAGTGTGCGAGAGAGAAAACAGCAATGGCACTGCAAGAGGCTCTAGCAATACTTATTGAGTCAGTCAATGTCTTCTTCAAATCTTTTGCTCTCAGTCCTGAGCCAAGAACAGTGAAAATATATGCAGTCATTCCTAAAACCTGGTAAGTAACCAACAGCTTGCAAACATAAACAAGAAAGCAGACATTGCAGGCCCAATTTTCTTGGCAAATGTTGATACAAAACAGAAAGAATAAAATGTTTGATAGGTTTGATAGAATATCAAAGGTTACGCACATTTTGCAATTTTCTTTCAAAATACAATGCTGTGTGGCATTGTCTCCCCTTGGGTACAGATGCAAAGATTTGTTTTCAACTTGCATCTGTTCTCTTGTTATTTACAGTGGTGGAAAAGGGCATGTTTTACAGTATATCATGAAACACAGCAAGCCGTGTGTTTCTTATGTGTGACTTTGCACACAGAAAATAGCCTCTAGATGATTTACACCCTTTTTTAAACATTTGTTTTAAAAGTATAAATTTACCTGTACTCTGCTCCCCAACCCTTGACAAAACTCATGCGAATGGTGCACATCCTTGTGAGCTGGTAAACAGCCTCAAAGCCCTGGTTGACTGACTGGGCCAGTAGGGCAGCAAACTCCTGGTTGTTAAAGATCTTCAGATTGCAGCCTGAGAAACGATAACAGATTAACTCTTCAGCTTTCTTGCATCTGAGAACAAAATAATGTCAGTGCAAATGGGTAATTCTGCCTCTTATAAGTGAACGTGTGTGTTTGTACATGGGTGTATCCTCTCATGCTGACCTGGAGGGATTTTACAGACAGTGGCAGGATGCCAGCCATAACGCTGGTTGCAGTTGGGACTCTGGACAAAGATGGCACTGTCACTGAGACACTCTGCAAACACCTCTCCCCCAATGTAGTACAACCTGACACCCTGTCCTGGAGAAGGAAGGGACAATCGCCCAGCTCAGTGCATTTCTAGCTGCTGTATATGATAAGTGCAAATATAAAAGGCAAATTAAATCTAGGGTTCATGTGATCCCTATGAAATAAAACCAGTACCTATATGTCTGCGCGTGAGCTCTACTGCCGAGTTGCGGTTGACGTTGGACAGCAAGCCCAGACAGAAACGTTCAGAGTTGGAGGGGTCTGTGAATCCATCTACTGTGAGGGAGGGCTGCGAGGCGTGGAAGGTCTCTCCTACCCGTTGGTTCAGCTCGTAGTAGGATATAGAACACCAGAAGGCAGACTCGCAGTACGTCACAGGCTGCAAGTCTGAGAGGGGGGTGGGGGGGATTAGATGGAGACAATAAC
The DNA here is from genome assembly GCA_900312575.1 of Acanthochaenus luetkenii. Classification (NCBI taxonomy): domain Eukaryota; kingdom Metazoa; phylum Chordata; class Actinopteri; order Beryciformes; family Stephanoberycidae; genus Acanthochaenus; species Acanthochaenus luetkenii. Next base: position 12,439 of record OMOT01031462.1, read on the forward strand.
ATATGAAAGCTACAGTGAGGTCTTTGAAATAGGAATTCAGAAGTTCATGAAAACATGTAACCTGGTCTGTGGACAAACAGCCAGTTTGATTGTGAAGATGCACAATGCTGATAAGAGCTCACTTTGAACCTTTCCCATGACCCACATGGCTCCAGCCAGGAATGGGCAAGACATGTGACTATTTTTTTTTATAACAATGACCCCCCCTGGTGGCTTTCCACATAGATAGAATAACCAGGCAACAGGGTATTATTATTATTACATTACCTTGAGCTGTCTGTAGCTGGCCCTTCCACAGGACTACGATAGGCCATAGACAAAGACTCCATTCATACCATACTTCCTGTGTTACTGCCCTGCGGCTAAGCCGCCCAGACCCAATCCACTGCTCCTGTATATTGCTCATCTGTTTCACTCAATCACTCACTCACTCAATCATACATCCACTCACCCCTAACTAAATACGTAGTGTGTGGATTTCATGTGAGCAACACGATCGCTAGAAGTCAGCAAAATGTGTTTGATAATCTATTCAGCGGCTTGAGCAATGGGAGAAGGCACCATCATTATGCTGGTGAACTGTAATGTACTTGAGTAGAGCAGAGCCAGTAGAGTGAAGTTATGCAGCGAAAATGTCAGATATAATCTTGCTGCAGATGAAAATCCATCCAGGCGGGGGAGGATGGTCCATTTGCAGGAGGCATTTATAAAGATGACAAGGAGATGTGGCAGGACTAGACATGTGTGAAGAGGACAGGCAATGGCTAATCAGTTACACTGCAGGGGGGTCCACTGTTGCAGAATGATTTAGGTTAAAAGGCCTGGTACAGGATTGGTATTGTGTTCTTAATGTACTATCTATAGCATCATCTAACTATATCCATAGTTCAGATTCTAACCCTTAGCCTCAGGATGCCCCCTAAATTATTTTTTCATGTAGTGTCAAGGCTTCCAACCATATGAGTGCACATAATTGTTTTTGCTTACCGAGATTACTGTTTGCTGGTGAAACAGGATTGGGCGACAGGCATGGCGAACCTTGAAATGGAAGAGAAATAGAGGATTGGTTCAGGGTCAGGACAAGGATTAATTTGAGCTTGTGATGCGTGTACATTCATGCGTGTCTCACCTGTGTCCATGCTGTGGTTGAGCTGGTGGTCGCTTGTCTCTCCATCCTCACTCAGATACCCTGGTGGAGGAGTTTCTGAAATACACACATACACACAAAGATATAACACACACATTCCTAATCTCAGCAGACCACAGGTTGGTCATGTGCTTTACACAAACCTTGCTGAGGCAAGTTTATTGTGACTTCATTAAGCCCACACCCAACAGGTAGTTTCATCTAAGCAGTCTAATTTGTCATGGGCGCATTCTAGAGTTCTCAGTTTGTATGACTGTTGTATTTTTTTGTATGTACTGTTTGTGTGTATTGTTGTAACAATGTTTTTACGCTGCCCTCTTGGCCAGGTCACTCTTGGAAAATACATTTTAATCTCAATGAGTTTTTTAACCTGGTTAAATAAAGGAAATTGGAAAAAAGCTTGTCGGGTAGGCCCGGATTCGAGCCAACAATTGATGCCAATTTGGCTGGTCGAGTAGGGCTCGGGCTGCGCAAAAATAGACGCAAAACAAAAGTCTCTGTGTGTGTATTTACAGTAGGCTAATCTGCATTTTTACATGTGAGCACGCAGTGATGTCTATGGTGCTGATTGCTCATTCAATCAATTGTCAAGACTTTCTCTATTAAAATGTAGCTATTTATTTTATTCATACAACATCTCCCGTTTGCTGTAACTATACGTCGAATGTAGGTCACCACAGCTTTAGAGAATGCTTTTGACCAATGGGATATAGTAAAACAGAGGCGGGGTCCCTGCTCGCTTGCGTGCTCCTTCTCTCCCTCTCTATTGCGCTCTTTCAAGCTGTTGCGCTATGTGATTTGAACCTCCGCCTACGTAAATTGAAAACAAAAGTAAACATACATTTTTTTACTTATTTGATAACGTATTATTTTGTGCTTATCAACTGGTAGCTCCTTCAGTAGCAATTATGTCATTATTAAAGCCACACAAAAAGTCCAGCGTGGACAGACTTCAAGAAAGGATAATCTTGCTCAGTCTAAGGTATGTGGACCAGAGTTGTCGTACCATGGCTTTATGACAACAATGCTGAATTATCTCAAAAAGCATCCAGCTATTATTTCTACAATTCAGAAGGTTGGACCTAGCCAAATTAGCATGACATTTGTGCAAGCTCCTTGAAACATTTGACAGAAACCGAACTGAGAGAATATCTGCCCTCATTGCCAACATGATTGCTTGAGATATGCAACCAAACAGTACTGTAGAGAGCAGAAAGAGACGTAAGTGATAGTTTTTGTCCATAATCCACTTCAGCCTTTGTACATTTTGGCACGCCATGAATATCCAAATGTTCATTTCGACCATGCACTGAATAGTCGACTGAGAAAATGCATTTGTGCACATCCCTATTAGTTCTGCGTTCAGAATTAGTGGTACGGTTTCTCTCACCAGGGATATAGTTACTCTGGGGCTCAATGCCAGCTGGGAAGTTGGTGTTCTCAGGGATGGAATGGCTGTAGTCATCCAATGGTGGGAACTCTGTAGGTATATCAGTGTGCCGTGGTACTAGGACAGGAGGCAAAACTGGAGACACACAGACACACTCATTAAGGTCAAGCTCAGTTCCTGATATGGCAAAAACACATTTTGAGTAAAACAACTTGGGTCATGTGGCAAGCTAATGCACTCACTTGGTGTCTCCACTCTCTGGTAGTGGTATGGGTTGACACACACTTCATCCTTCTTGGTGTGAAACGCAAACTCACATAGGTCGACAGCCCTCAGCTCATGGTGGGATTGCAGGTCTGGCCAGCGCCATAAGCGGCAGTAGATCACATGAGGAAGACCTTTTCTGTGGGAGACCTGTAGACGCCCATCTAGAGACCTGAGGGACACCACCAACAGGACTGTTATGGAACATGCAGATCAAGCGCAACCACTTCGCTTTGCGTTGCTTCACTATCAAAGTTATCGCTAGTAGGCATTTCATTGGGTGTGTGTTATGGGGACATGCATCTGAGCAAATGTGTGGTTTGTTTAACATTATTTGTTTATAGAGACCCATTTTGTATTTGATAATTTTCTTTATTTAAATTTGCCCAATTATAATCCATGGCAGCAAATGAATTTTAGGCTACCTCTGGTAACTCATCTGTCATGCGCATTTGCACAATATCAATTTTTTCTACTTTTCTCATTGCGTCGCAGGCCTGGCTTGAGTCAACATCTATCTCATCATACCATGGGCACACGGTTATTTACTTCTCATAAACAATAAATGGAGTTGTTGAATAATTGGGTCGATTAACATTTCAAACGTAACGATCAAATTGAACTATTTGAGATATCATCTCAATTGTGTCAAAGGGAGTTGTTGGTGAAATGCAATCATTAAATTAACCACAAGAGGGCGCCCACACTACACATAAGAAGACGAAGCAAACCATGTGACCAACAACAGGGGGTCGGAGTTCACAGGAAGTGTTGCAATCCATCTCAGTGTTGCCTTGTCCGTGTGGGCTGCAGCCAGAGAGACACGATGCTAATGCTAATGCTACTGGGCGAACACTAACAGTTAACTTACTAAACCCGACATGGAAACATAAGTGGACAACTTTCTGAAGGACATTACACCACCGCTAAATATCAGTCCCACAGATTGGAGGAAAGTCAACGGAGTAATATTCTAGAGGCTGGTAAAGTTAGCGCGAAGCTACTTCTGCT
>OMOT01031463.1:1880-12212 GCA_900312575.1 Acanthochaenus luetkenii
CAAGGACCACAGCTTGGCCGTGCGATCCTGGGAGCCCGATGCCAGCAGCTTGTCATTGGGTGCCACCGCCACGCTGTTTACATCCTGGGGGACAATAATAGGGGGACACATGAGGAAACGAATAAAAAAATGCAGTAGTGGGACAGATGCAGATGACAATAATTGGAGTTAGGAGGAGGAAATGAAACGTGAGAAAGAGAGAGGTAGTGATGAGGGAGGGATGGAAAACAAAGAACATCTCGATTACACTATTTTCCAAGAACACACAGTTGGCCCAAGCTCCTCTCATTACATTGGGCCTTATGTATTGGTCCACCTCCAGTGTCACCTGAGTTGGTTCTGCTTGATGTCTTACATTGTGTTTGGATCAGATATTTCTAAGGGATGTTTTGATTTACATCTTGAGTCAGAAGTGATTGGGTGTCTCAGGAAATTCCTGTGTGTTGAAAATGTACTTCAAAGCAACTGAAAAGCCAGTGACGGTGGCTTTCCTGTACTTCCTTACGAGAAGAGGCACTTCGCTGCCTAGAAGAGTTTACGTAGGCATTGTTGGGATCTGACTCACCTGCATGTGTGCGTGTGTGTGTGATCCACAGCTAACATGAACCAACTAACCTGTGTGTGTGTGTCTTTTTGTGCATGCATTTGTTTGTCCTGGACTGTGTGCATAAATGTTTATGTGTGCACCTTGTCATGTGCCTTCTCAGTGGCACGGGCGGTCAGCTGATGCGTGTCCACCCCTGTTGTAGACAGGTCCGCAGGGAGGTCCCACACCTTCACAGTACAGTCCTGACTGCCAGACACTATAAATGACTCTTTCGTCCTGGACACACACAAGCATAGGAGAGGAATGTAGTATCAATTCTCTTCTTTTTTGACCATTTACCAACTTATTCATGAATCTAGGTTAGTACACTTGCTAATAAAAAATGACTGATATACACACTGTAAGGAATGTCTGACCTCAGGCAGGTAAAGCCTTACCTGGAGCAGGTGATGGAGCCCACGGCATTAGCATGGCTGGAGCCCTGGGCCACACAACACACCCAACCACTGGCACTGTCCATGTGCCACACACGCACTGACTTGTCCTGCACAGACACAAACACACACACAATGATCAGATCAGATCAGCCGGCCTTTCTATACGAATGGTATTGTGGCTGTAAATGTGGATTGATTGTGCTTGTATTTGTAATACTGGGTCTGCTTTTGAGCATGTGGATGTTGGTATTTTGTGTGCTTATGTCTACACTGGAATGTACAGCCCCTTTCACACATGCAGCCTGTTGCGTTAATGTAATGGCACTGGGGTGTAAATGAAGCCTGTGACAAAATGCAGTCAATTCAGTTCCTGCAATTTCCCTGCTCAAGACATTGTAACGTTTCTGGTAATGTTCCGTATCGAGCGTATGTGTGAACAATGCCATACCATTAACAGCACAAACACGCACAACGTTAGGACGCTCTAACGTAGGGCGCTCTGTTGATGAACTCTGAGCCAATCACAAAGTTCTCAAGGAGGTGACGAGTTTATTCCGCCGACTGTGCTGTGTAAAAACCGCATGTAGAAGGGAAATACTAATAAGTAACTATAGCACTATACAATGGGCTGTAGATTTTTTGACAAAGGATTTGTTATATTGGAAATATCGAATTGGACAGATGTGGAAATAAAAGAGCTCCACATGAAGAGCACAAATGGCAGCACAGCACTGAGCCAAGCACCTTCACCCGCCTTGTTTTCAAACTGCAGTGACTCCGGCGCAAAGGTTCAATGTAATTTCAGGTAAATGACAACAGAAGAATTTACCTGTATTACCAGTGTTGAGTGAATGGCAGCGTTATGTTAAACAGGCAGAAAGGCATGTGTTGTGTGAACAAAGAAACTGATACCTTTACCGGTAAAACTAATCCATCAATGTTACGAGATTCATGTGTGAAAGCGTCTCATGTGTACGCTGAATACCTGACCTTAGGTGCATGTGTAAAGTGCGTGTGAAAAGCAGAGTATTGTTTTCAGTTTTTTCCATAATTTTCTTCAGTGTTATTGAAGACATTTAATAATTCTGTTGAATAATTAACCCATATTTAATAATTCAGTTTAATAATTAACCCATAGATTATACAATACCTCACCACAAACAGTTCTGTAACCATAACAGCCCTGGCTCATCTTAGTTCCCAGTCAAAGAGAGGTGAATTCATGTTAACTCTTTCTGTGTGCTTACCTTGGCACAGCTGGCGAAGAGGGAGCGCTTTTTGAACACGTCCAATGAGAGGACAGTATCTGTGGAGGAAGACAAAAAGACAGAAAAGGCAAGGGATGTCAGAAGAGATTAATGGAAGACTGATCAACCACATCAGTCAGACCTGCTCAGCCGCTCACCATACAACAACACAAAGCCTGACGGCCTGACTGCTGTTTTCGCAGCTATGTATTCTTTGGATCTGTCTGTCTCTGTGTGTGCGTTTGTGTGGGTGTGTGGTTTTGTGATAGCTTCCATTATCTCAAGTAACTCAAAGAAGTGAACACACATCCTTCCATGGTTTACAGAGGCTATCAATATGAAAGGGGTTGTTTCTGTCTTTGTCTAATAACCACAAATGCATAAATGAAATGTGCTATTTATAAATGTGAAAGGTAGGCCAGGTAATCAATAGGTAACTGCTACCAAACCAGCTAGCTTTACTATCAGCTACAGTAGCCTGGCTAACAAGCTAATTTATGTTTATATTCACCCCCCTAAATTGTTCATTGTTAGCAATAGTTAATGGTAATATATCCATTCAATGTATTAATATTTTGTCTGTTCATCTTTTAGGGCATCAAAACAATGGAACATCACAAAGTACTACTGCAGACGGCAGGAACTGCAGTTCAAATGTTAAACTGCAAAGGATACACACAAGTAATTGCACAACACACACATGCTAGGGGGGCCGGAGCAGAGGGCTGCCATTACGGCGCCCGGGGAGCAATTTTGGGGTTAGGTGTCTTGCTCAAGGACACTACGACAGATTTATCCCCGGGGTGGGAACTCTACCTCCTGAGCTACTGCCGCCCAAGTAACTGCAGTACACGGTTTTCCACCTGTCAATCTAGTTATTGGTAATATGTGACACCACAAAGAGGCTCTGCTCTCTGGTGTCTGGAGTTTTACTGAATGAAAATACAGAGTGTTTCAAAAGTAACTATACAATTAAAAGATAATAATAATAATAATGAAAACAAAGCTGAATAATTGAAATCATGTTTAACATATTTAGTCATATTACCAAAATAATTAAACATTCAATTGATAAGTGTACCTGGAAAAATATTTAGTAATACAGGTAATATTAATAATATACTGTACATATTACATTACAGCATTTAGCAGATGCTTTTATCCAAAGCGGCATACAACATCATCATATACTACTTCATACAATATGTCATATTAAATATCATCAAGTATAATATTATAAGTTAATGAGACTCTTGTTTCAACCCCTCACACTCACCACCCCACCATCCAGTCTGCCAATGCTCTACTGCCCTCTGTTGGTGACTGACCTGTGTGTCCGTAGAGGATCTGGCAGCTGTTGGTGAGCAGCTCGAACACCTTGAGCTGGCAGCTGTTGGTGGCCACCACAATATGGCTGTCCCCTTTGCCCAGGAACTTCACATCCAGCACCTCATCATTGTAACCCACAAACTGAGAGTGGGTGGAAAGGGGAATACGTAAATAAATTGTGTATAGACCTTGATAAGTCAAGCGGGAAGCATTCTATGTGCTTTGTCAATTTGTGTTTCTCTGGACAGGGATTAACAAGCTGGAAGTCCTTTGAGACAGACATGCTTGTGATAAAGGGCTATATAAATAAATGAACTTGAAAATAAAAATGAACTTGAAAGTCCACTAAACAGACTTCTTCCATCTTCCATTCCAACAAACTTCCATTCTCTGACAACTCCATCTCAAATACGTAATGCATCAGTGCGTGGAGACGTGTACATGTTAAAGTACTCCAGAGATCTTTAACCAGTACCACATACATGAAAACGTGTAATCTGCACCCACCTGCTGCTGTGTGGTGAGGCCAGGCAGCTGGTAAAGCAGTATGTTGTGCTCTGCGGTGACTGTGGCTAGTCTAGAGGAGGCGGGTAGGGGAAGTAGGTAGTTTAAGCTCCGGGGGTCCCCGTCTTCCTTCTCCTCCTCCTCAGAGACAGGGGTGGGGGCTGAAGGGCGGGTCTGGGTGTAGACGCACCGCGCCGTGCCGGCCTCCCACACTCTCAACACACCTAGAGGGAGGAAGAGGGGAATGACACCGACACTTAAAGAGTAGCTCAGGAGAACTGTTGTCAACAGAATAAACATCTGAACTCGTTTGTGGCGCCACAGATTTGTCAGTCAGGTCAGTGCGAGAGTCTAACCTTTGCTGCCTGCTGTGATAAAATGCAAGTCCTTGTTCTTTACGCCAATCTGAGAGAAGTCCTCATTCTCAGGCAGCAACACAACACCCTCCACAGCCTAGAGACAAAGACAACACATTTAGCGACGGACACATGTGGCTCAAAATCACAACTTCAATATTTATACATTTATACATCATAAGGAAAGAGATTTAATTCATTCAGTGTAATTCAGACAAGACATGGACATCAGCACCGACTAGTAAAGTTTTTTTTAGTTTCAGCACACCAGCTATATAGTCTTACCTCATAGACCGGCACAGTTCTCTTGGCCGTCCGGGTCTTCAGATCCCACACTGTACAGATCTTATCCCTGCCAGAACTACGAAGAAAGACCGGCACACCGTTAAAACAAGGGTAAACAACAACAATCATCATAATTTACTTGTTTTACTTCTCTAAACAAGAAAACAATACAACTAATAACACAGTAATAAATGAAAGCTAATAACAAATAAATATTGGGCAATATTTGTGTCTTTACTCATTTACCAACACATATAGCGCAGTCAAAATGACGGGAGCCTAACATCTTAAAAGCTCTAGGCTTGAGTTAAGATAATAGCTGGCATTTCCCCAGATCTACCTTGAGTGTGACCAATAGGTGGCAGTCCTGGAAGGGTATACAGTACCTGACCATGGTGCCACCATCAGGGCTGAAAGCGAGGGAGGTGACGGCACTATAGTGGCTCTGAAGCACACACACACACTGGCTGGAACGCAGGTCCCATAGCCTAATGCCACAGTCCAGCGACGAGGAGAAGAGCTGCAGCAGGCTGATGTCTGGGTGGAACTGGACTAGGCTGCACAGACAAACAGGCATGGTTGTTGTTATTATTATTGTTACTATTATTGGCCAATAACAGCACAAGAATATATTGCTCAGATTCCATTAGTTATCCATATGAAGTTATTCACATTAAAAAAAGTTATTCATTATGGTGTCGGTAGATTAAAGACAATTCCTCACCTCAATAAGACTGACTATTAAAGAATGACTTTTAACCTCATCTTATCCCTTGGCTGAGTGTGCAAGCTGTCAAACCAAGCAACAACTTTTGTAGATACAAATTATTTTAGGAAATAAGCCCCAGGGCATTTCTACTGTATAGATATCTGGACTTACTGTACAACACCAGATGACCCTTTAAGGTTGTGAGTGCAGTACTGCTTCACTACATCCCACAGCTTAATGGTGCTATCACAGCCACCTGCACGACAAGATGGAGATAAACTCTTAAATGATATGTAATCTCTACATAATAATACATTATATATTTGTATAGCGGTTTTCTCAGTACACAGACACTTTGCATTAAAAGCACATGAGAAAAAGAAAAAAACAATAACAAAAGATTATGTGGTAGAGATTACACAGTGAAATATGTGCCACACAACGCATACATCCCAGCTCATTTTCACTAGTGCTGTGTTAGCTGACCTGTGGCCAAGAGTGTGGAGGTGGGGTCAAAGGTCATACTGGCTACGGGCACAGTGTGAATGGCCCTCCAGGAGCGAGTACACTGAGCTTGCCTCCAGTCCCACTGTTTCAGCAGCAGAGCCCTGCTAGCCGTCACCAGCACCTATGGTGGGAGACAGACAGATGAGACCGACACAATATGGTGTGGCTTCTTCTACAGTGTAACTTTAGAAGCATCTTTGTGGCACTGGAACTACGCTCCAGCTGCTTCATCTAAGGTTACGCCTGCAAGTGGTGCACGAACAGTTTTGAGTGTAATGTTGACAAGTGGCTCAAGTGTTTGCTTACCTCATCATCACAGCTGACTGCAAATGAGGTGATGTCCTCTTGATCATCCTGCAATCACAATATGGACAGACATGACGAAGGGACCTCAAGACAATCGGGTGTATGTCGTCTTCAAAGCAAGAATAAACTCTGGACTCACCTGCTCAATGCTGTGGACAATCTTCCCTGAGCTAATTTCCAAAACATTGACGCGTGACCCGCAAGTGCAAAAGATGTACTTCTCATCCTTGCTGATCTGGGGGTAAAAAAAACAACCAAACGGAGAGCCCAAAATAATGTTAGGCTGATCCTAACAGCAGGTCATGTATACTAGTTACAGCTCATCTCTGCGGTTTGGATGCAATACAACACTATTATCGACGCAAAACACACAGCAGACAACTCACCTGCACTTTCCCTCCTTTGTAAAACGGCTCAATCTTGCTGGAAACAGCATAGCTATAAGGGAATAACAGAACCATGGCGGTAAGTTGCGCCCGAAGTGACAGTATATTAAGCTAGCTGCAGCCATTTAGCTTAGGTTAGCCAGTTCGCGAGGTCTGTAGCCTCCGCGTGCGACGCGTCGAACTTACTTTGTTTTGAAATGAAGGTTGGTGTTCGCCATCTTGAGCAGAAGATGTGCCACAAAACAGTTAAAGTTGGCAGTTAAAGTAATTTCGAGCGCTTATTTATCCTAAAACACGCTGGCAACTACAGCAACACATCCCGCATGTTGATAGGCGCGTCGCTCACGTTGTGCGTCATCTGCGCGCACGGCACTGTGATTGGCTCTAACGTAATATAATATTTAAATGTCTATATTATATTATACTAAAAAACCTCCATGGATAGTATCTGGTAAAATAAACAATATTACATGGTAGTTAGAGGAAATTCCAAATCCTAACGTGAAACTCAATTCGTGACGTCATGACTAGAGTCTGTTAATCGACTTTGACAGCTATTTCAACGCCGCGAATCAACACAATGGATGCTGCTAGAGAGAACTATTCACCTGGCCCAAAAGTTCTGCTTCACACATGGAGGCTCACGTTCGATGCTGGAACAGGAGGGAAGGGACACGCTCCACACTGAACACCATTCTCTCTCGGGTATATATCATTTCGGGGTCTCGTGGTCCCTCCTTCGTGTTTTGTCAGGAATGTTCGTGTGTGTGTTGTATTGATAATGAGGGTGTGTGTGTGTTTGTGTGCCGTGTGCTACATGACTGTGTTCTGATATGGAGTAGCCGGCACCAGGAATGGAAACACGGTGAGCGCAGGAGATTATCATGGTGAGTTGAGAACGTCTTTTGTTTAATTTAAGATGTATTCGGCTTCATTTCTAACTGTGATAGAAAGATGTTCGCACTTAAATAAATATTTGAGCTACACGCCCATCATGTGAACGGCTGGTAGGCTATTTATAATATTTGTTGAACTATGCAATTTGATTTCACTTAGGTTGCCACGTAGGTTGTGGCAGATTTTTTAAATTACATGTTTTTATTTACTAAAGATTGTCGAGGAATTAATGTCATTTGATTAGTCCCTAAGCATTTTATATCAACCGCAAACATTTTTGTTTGTTTGTTTAAGTGGTGAAAAGAGAATAAGCAGAGGGATTGCGCAGTTTTTTTAATCACGTGATCTTTCCTGAACAATTCTATTGTCATTTGTCACCTCTTGCTTTTATGTTGACAACGTTGTGGACGGGTTGTAGAGTCAAGGTTTACATAAGCAAATAGAATAGCCTACTCACCTGTTGCATGAAGGGTCACAGTCTGCCCATCTCCTCAGCTACCACAACACTACTGTGGGAACCTGATAAAACACACGTCAAACATGATCAAACTGTCATTTCATATTCCCTGAAATATGCCATGAGAATACACAATAGCTAATCTGAATAAAGTAGTGATATTTGCAACATCGTGTCCAGGCGGACCCAGAAGCGCAGAGTGGGGGTTATGATATGGAGCTGTTTGTGGAAACCCCTGACTACGACCTGATCTGCACCATATGCCAGGGGGTCCTCAGGTGTCCAGTAAGAGCTGAATGCCACCACATCTTCTGCAAGAAATGCATTTTACGGTGGCTGAAGAGGTACTCAATATTCCTCACCACAAACACAGTATGGATCAATACCACTGGACAAGAATGTGTTAAAGTTATACTGTATTATATAATGTGTTATTAATCTCTGGTCCAAACTGAAGGACAGGACTAATGGTTATTTACCCCCAGGCAGGAGACCTGCCCCTGCTGCAGAAAGCCTGTTCACCAGAGCCTGATCTTTGTCATGTTCAAGCTGAGCAAATCTATTGGACGCTTGAAGATCAAGGTAGGAAATGGAAAAATACAATTATACCTATCCAATAGTTAGCATTTGTACACAAAACACCACAGAGATAGTTAGACAATTCTGAAAATGATGTGTCTTATAGATTATTAGTTTTATTGCTTTCTATTTCTGCATATCTCCCTTCCTCCAGTGTAAGAATGAGGTCCTTGGCTGCCTAGAGACCTTCTCCCTGTCGCAGCAGTACTGCCACAGCATGAGCTGTCTGTACGAGCTCATCCCCTGCCCTTACCAGGGCTGCCGGGCACAGCTCCTCCGCAGGGACCTGGACACCCATGCCCGCCACTGTGAGCACTGGAGCCAGCCTTGCCACCTGGGCTGCGGAACGGTGCTGTCCCACCGCACCCAGGCCCAGCATAACTGCTACAAGCAGCTGAAGCAGGAGTACGAAGCCAGACAGAGGAACCACAGGGATATTGCCTCCGCTCTGCAAAGGAAGATGAGGAGGATGCAGAGCACCATGGCCCACATCAAGAGGCAGATAGGGCTGATCTGTGAGAGCCTTGAGGTGATTGATGATCTGGAGGAGGTGGAAGAGGAGAACCTTGGAGAAACCAGCGGGAGCTCCACTGGAACGCCGAGCAGCAGCAACAGCAGCTCCTGATGGAGGAGCCACTGCTGTTGGCCGGATACTGCTGTGTATAATTTTAACATTTCTTTGAAGGTGTGTTTTCGATGATGTAGGTAGGTATATGTTTGGAATGGTTGAACGTGTAACAATTTTGCTCTGTTGCTTTGTCTATTTTGTAAATAAAGTAATCAACATTACACTGTCCTCAGTGCCTGTTTTTAATCTGTATCTATTTGTTTGTTGACAAGTGATGATGGATGCTCCTCAACAACCTAATGCTTATACCTATTGAAATTATGATGTATATTCATGTTTTAATGAAATTCACAGATGACATTAAGAAAACTGCTGGCTGGAGTCAGTTTACAAGGTATTGGGAGATGGCCTGTTATAACATGGGGACTGGGACGCTTTGATGTAAATCCCTATAAAAGGATTTTAAGAGGTAGATGAGTTTATAGGAGATCATAATACAACACAGAATCACAATAAGGCTTAAAAACAGGCTAAATTGCATTTGCCATAGAAACAACAAAACAGACGGTTTGAAAACTGTCAAAGAAAATGTAAACATGTTTGTGATTGGATGTTGTCCGTTTATTGATTTATTGAGTTTTGCATCCATTTTGATAATGAAAAGTTAGAACTTTCACCTGAATCTTTAGAGATTGCCTGGAAAAGATTAATCTGATTCCAGGTTAATGTCTTCGTTTAAGGATTTCATTTGAACAGTACCGGAACAGGCCGGCAGAGGCGCTAGTTGTTACGTTCTCTCTCTAAAGGAAATATCGCGATGACACTCTGTTATAAAACCCGGCGGAACATTTCCCAGGTCTTCTTCCTGTTTTACAGATCACGTAAGTTGAAATGGAGTTGGTACCCCATCAGAAATCTTTAGTCATCTCATGCATCGTGCCGCCGAATACATTAAATATACTCAGAAGCTCACGACCGAACTTGTTATATCGACGTAGTGAATATATTTATATGCAGAGTGAAGTGGGATTAGATGATGGGAAATATTCAAAGAATACCCTCGGTCTTCAATATGGCGGCGATGATCGTGTTCTGCGATGCTAACGAAATAGCTAGACAGAGAATGGCAAATGACTGTTGTCTCATCGTTAAGCGATTAGAAAATGTGTTAATCCTGATTCGTTCATTGTCCTGCAGCAAATGGCGGACGACGCCGGT
>OMOT01031468.1:7461-26104 GCA_900312575.1 Acanthochaenus luetkenii
GGGGGGGGGGGGGCATTTAAAAGGATCAGGCCATGTTGCTGCTGACTCAGATCTATGCAAATCATTACTGTTTTGTGAGAGCAAGCGCTCGAAAAGCAAATTACAAAAATGACCTACGCATTCTTCCATCACATACTGTAATGTCATAGTTATTACATCTAGGGATCTTTCATCGAATCAAGACTGTTCATGTGCCGTACTATTATATGATGAGAAGGCCTTTGATTCCCTTGAATGGCGATTCGTGATGTAGAAAGTTGTGGCGATCAAATTAGCTTGCTGGCCTCTTAACTTCTTGTGAGTGATTATGATTGGTGACTTCTCTGAGCCATTTAAATAAGGCTGGTTTGATACTCTCATTAGACTCAGCCATAAACGCTACAATGGGAAAGTCTAAGGAGCTCAGCACGGATCTGAAAAAGAGGATCATTGATCTTGGAGCCATTTCAAAGCAGCTGCAGGCCCCAAGATCAACTGTGCAAACAATTGTAAGTATAAAGTGCATGGTATAGTTGTTTTACAGTCCAGTGTGTTTTACATCTCCACGGGCTGAGAGGCTGCAGTGCATGAAGGAAGCCCTCACTCCAGAAGCGGCACCTTAAGGCTCGACTGACGTTTGCTGCTGATCACATGGGCAAAGAAAAGGCCTTCTGGAGAAAGTTCTGTGGTCAGATGAAATACAAATTGAGCTATTTGGAGGAGACAAGGTGAGGCCTTTAACCCCAAGAACACCACACCTACCATCAAGCATGGTGGTGGTAGTACTGTGCTCTGGGCCTGTTTTGCTGCCAGTGGAACTGGTGCTTTACAGAAAGTAAATGGTTAGTTGCTATAGTGACAGCGGAAGTCTGGGCAGTAGGGCCGTAAAGTGTATCACACGCTGTGGCTGTAGCCTAAACGGAAAAAAAGGGTTCGCTTTGTAACGTTACAAGATTATCGTTTAAGTAATACAATGTGACGACTTACCAACAGTAATATAAATTGGTCCAACAATCCATAAGTAGCCTCCCCGTCTTTTTCCCTCCAAAAGGATCAAAGGGGTGAAATGTGCTGATGTACCGTAAGCTCTTTTCCGCCAAGCTTCAGGCCAACACAGAAAAGCACAAAAGATGTTCCAGTGGAAATACCATCGCATTTGTTGCCTTGCTCTCCACACTGCTGGGCGAACTAACACCAGGCAACTCAACCTTGAAAACAGAATAATAAATGACGAGTCAGCAGAGAGCCAGATTAAACAACTCTCCTCTCATCGCTCCAGGGCCGTGATGGTGCAAGGGGAGTGCTTCTTCTGAACAGGTTTGGTATCGTTTCGATTAGCTTTAGGCTTAATTGTGCCTTCAGAATGTATTATTATGATTATTATGATGACATTTTCAAATGTGATTCTGTTTTCTGACTAATTCAGTTTGAAGAGACGGGTTCACACTTTCAGAGTGAAAAGTCACTAGATACGGTAACGGGATATTCTGAGTAGTGATTTTGTTGTTCTGTCGTCTTCGAGCACATTGACTGCAAATAACATTCGGATTCACACTGACTCTTCATTCTCTCTCTCTTTCTCTCTGACCCACAGACACGACCCACAAGTTGCACAACGTAAATCCAGTTAGGTCTCTGTCACACAGAAAGTTTTCAGCCACAGTGACGCCGGAGATGTGACCCAGATGTGCGTGCAGCACCAGTGCTCCACCGGAAAGGACAAAGGAGAGGGATAAGAACTTCAGAACATTGAAAACATGTGATATCTTCACCCTCGTACACCACAGTGAGTGGACTGGAAAATGTGTTGTATCTGTATATGAGCATGCGCATGTGCATTTTGACACTTTGACGCTCAATAGTGTACGATCTTTACTCTTAAAATGACTTTGCTGTCACCACTGACCTTCAGGATCTTTTCCCCAAACTCCCCAAAGATGCAGGACACAGAATTAAATCATATTACCTGGGTCCTATTTCCTTTGTTTGTAAATGCATTAGAAGTATGTTTTTTATTTTTTTATTTTGTTGTTGACAGTGTTCAAAATGAATATAAGAAGGTATCCTGCATTCAGGTCCCCAGAGCAGACAATGTTTGGCGGTTCATACATTCCTTCAGAAGTATGTGCACTAAAAATGGATTTGGAAAAAATCATAATCAAAATGTCACTTTAAAAGAGTAGTAAGATTAGATTTCCCCCAAGTTGTACTATGTGTGTGGTACAGAAAGCGAGGGCATGCATCTCACAGGATGATAACTAAGTCAATCTGCAGCCACCCGACAACATGACATCAGCCTTGTAAATTAACTGACATCTTTCTGTTCTGACCCTCAAGACCAAACCCTCAATTCCTTTAAGCCGCTGCGGTACGGAGCCAGACACCAGAGCACTGGGGATGAATTTCTGTCTCTGTGTATTTTGTGAAAAACCAGATCTTGTCAATTATCTCTGCTCTTTTCTTGGGATTGTTTTGTTTTTGTAACGCACAAGAAGTTATTCATCTTTGATGCGTTACGTCTATATATGGCCCGGCCCATATGTTCACGCCTCCCGTAGATACAACAACAGAGAACTCCAACACGATTTACAACGATGCTCTTCCTTTGTGTGACTCTGGCTGGTCAAGGATCAGTTGTTTGCGTGGTCGCAGTGACTTTAACTCTCCCCAGCTGTCAGGCGTCACGGGAGCTAAGTTGATTAAGTTATCACTGTGTCAACATGCGCTCGGGGGCTCGCCCTGTCAAAGCCACTCTGCATCACGCTGTCTGACTTGACGTGACAAACAGGCCAGAGTCGGGAGACTAACGCGGAGGAA
This sequence comes from Acanthochaenus luetkenii, assembly GCA_900312575.1. Taxonomy (NCBI): domain Eukaryota; kingdom Metazoa; phylum Chordata; class Actinopteri; order Beryciformes; family Stephanoberycidae; genus Acanthochaenus; species Acanthochaenus luetkenii. The sequence goes on from OMOT01031468.1 coordinate 10,258, forward strand.
CACCGCACCATACACACACCGGTGCCATCTGCTCAGATGGGCTTAAAGTCCCACAGAGAAACCCTAAGATTTCCGCTCTCGTAAGTAGTTGTCTGGGCCAGCCAAAAATATGAAGGGATATTAAGGTCAGGTCTTAATAGATTTGGACTATTAACCTCTTAAGAAGCCTTCATCAGATCCCTAACCCCTCGTTAGACTGTGTTAATGACACCTACGTGCTCGACATGGTTTGTGTTGCATTTAAAATACTATCACTGCACATAAGTATTGGACATGTGGCACAGGACTTCTGGTAAAAGTTCACAAGCCACTGAGTGCATATGCCACATTTCCTCAGGCATCGCACGGGTAGAGGCGCTGGCGTGCCTTCTTCAGCATGGCATCGGTGTTGTGGTCCCAGGTCATCTGAGAGCTGCAGACCGAGGAAACAGAAGCAGTTGACGGACCTCAACCGGTGTCCTGTTGATGTTGATGGGGCGATGGATCCCTCGGTGTCCTCTGAAGTCCACGATCACTTCTTTAGTCTTGCTGAGGTTCAAGTTCGTTATCATCACACCACCTTGCCGGCTCTCTCATCTCTGTGCTCCGTGTCGTCGTCGTTGCTTATCAGGCCAATAACTGTGATGTCATCCTTCACTCTACAATTGTTGTACTAACCGTTTGAGCAAGTGGTTGGAAAACAAGGTTGTGCAAAAGGTGCTGAACCCTATCCTTGGCAAAGGCAAGCATAAGCACAACAGCAACGTCATAGACAAAATAGCTCTACATATGATGTTTTGTTGTCATACCCTTTCCCCCAGAAAATTCTCCTTGATGCTCTGTAACATCTTCCATCCCAGTTCATTCCCCATGGAGCAGCTCCAGAATTTACACCTGATGACTTCACACGTTGGTTTCTAGCTTTGCAACAGAGGTGTTCATATAATTCACAAATAATGACTGGACTGTGTTGGGAATGTCAAACTGAGTGGCGTTACTCTTTAAGAGGAAACCTTTGGAGGACTGCCTTGACGTTGCTACAAATGTCAATTTTCTTGTGATCTCAAACCCAAAAAATGGTGGAATCTCATTGTGCAACTATGGACCAGCAGCTAACAATGGCACAGTCAAGACACAGAAAGCCAGATGCAGCAATACACATTGCACACTATCACCGAGCCCCATGCACAGCGCTGTATCTTGTGGGCGGCCAATGACAACCATCATCCTTGTCTTTTGTGAGGCCTTGCAAATGTGGGGGTCAGGCCACAATGGTCCACAGTAGCCATAACAGAAACTCCACACACAGAGTGAGAGATAGACATTACAGAAGGAGAGGGGTGAAGGACAGAGAGAGATATCTGTTTAGTGGAAGAGAGACAAAGACAGAGACAAAAGGAAATGGCCGAAGAGGAAAAAGGCGAAATTCCTTTATAGGCTCAACACAGGGTCACTGGTCGGTACGTATCAAGTGTCCCGTGATCTTGTGGTTTTGAACAAGCAGACAAGTGTCTGTGGTAAATGAATTAGCCCTCAAGTGTAGGTACACTTTCTGCCTGACAGGCATGGGCCTGCTGCTGGGCGGAGGTGGGCCCCTGCAAGGACAAGATGAGATAAAAGGGAAGGCTCGGACGGAACAGCGCATGGAGTGCAGCTCGTGTCCTGATAACAGCTCGGCCCTTACCCTCGCTTGAACTTTTTTGCCCCGTTCAGAAAGGGCTGCGCTTCTCACTTTTTCACGATGCTGCGTGGAAAAATGACTTCATTCCCTAGCTTTGCAGACATCTTTAATGGAAACCCTGTTGTGCAAAGAGAAGAATGCCAACTCCATCGTGGCCTCAAGACCTGGAAAACATATTAAGTTAAGCCCACAGATATGTGGTGCTCATGAAGCCCTAAGTTTCCTGTCAGTGTCTTTGAACTGAAGCCTGTGCTACATTTCCATATGTTCTATTAGGTCATGCTAACCAAATTCTTCATTTTCCCCTAGTTGGTCATGTCTACTTGCAACCCAAATGTCCCTGAACGCAACCTTTGGACTGATTGTGCAGTATGGGGAAAATCTCTGGAAGACAGGAATTCGAGGGGTCTGGGTGAATAAACGTTTTACTACAGTACTAAAAGACCTTTTATATAGCCTTGCACACCATATTCAGAGGTTCACAGCGGAGTTATACAGTAGCTATTCCTCATTCGTGGCAATCACATGGTTAACACGTTTGGAAAGGATATATAGGCGGGTGACACATTAATGGAAAAACCCGAATAAACGAGTGGAGAAACAGAAGATGCTTCCATACAGGTGTACTGCATGATACAATGAAGCAATTAACATCCTATCACGCTCTGTGGCATGTATACACATGCTGAGCGATCCCACAAGGCCACCTCGAGTTTGGATCAAATCACATTTACAGTCACGTCACAATTACACAGGTATAAAGATGAGTGAAATTCTTGAGTGCAAGACTCTGCAACAATGCAGTTTTAACATGTGTATGTATGCATGTGTACAGTATATTCATAGTTGTTTTTATCTGCACTTTGTGGCCCTTGAAAAGTGCTATATAAATAAAGTTTACCATACAAAATAAAATACAAGAATCCAAAAGTATACAAATATACAAGATAAAGTACAATAATCCAAAAACAAAACAGTTGTATACAGTGTGTTGTGCAAATGTAGCAGACTGAACTCCGGTCATCAGGGGTCATTCCATTGAGGACCAGCTGTCAGTCGGTGGCGCGTCGTCTGCCTGCGCCTCTGGGATTAGAAGTGTAGGCGCGTAGCTTCTTCCATGGCTGCTTGCCTGAAATTGAACTCCATTGCAAAATGTGACTATAGATCACTTGGAATGAGAGGACTTAAATATAAAGCTGCACTGCGTGAGGAGACGTATGCACGCAGCATTCACACCATGCGCGCCCTTCCCCAGCAAAGAACACGTTTCCAGTCTAAATAACACCGCGATCTGACGTCAGAGACAAGGGTTGCTGCAAATCGACATTTAGTTTCCATCGTTTTTTCGTGGCCGCAGTGACGGAACAGTATGTGCCGTTATAGCAGTCTCGTCAATCTCCGTCTTGTCTGTCCCACCATGTGGACTCGGCGACAAGACTAAACCGGTTCATACGTAGACAGGAGGCCGGTTTCAGCTGGCTGCGTTGCCGTGGTAACGCGATCTCTATAAATACTGTCGGCTGCGCTTCATCGGCCTCCACTCGTTTCAGCGCCGGCAGACAGACGGACCTAAAGCGGATTCCAGCGCGGAGGGGAACAGTGTTATAATAATTTTCTTTTTATCCCAGAAGTCTGGTCTAATGGACACACTCTTTGTAAATGCTTTTTAAGGTAAGCCGCATTGTGTTCACTCGCGTTAGCTTACAGGTTGAGTAAACTTAACGTTAACTGCCACACGTTAACGTCATCACTTTGGTGCTTTTGGCTAGTCGGCTAGCTAACCGGCTATTTCAGCGACGTTTATGTCGGCTTGCGTAACGTTAACGTTACGTGGGTGAAAATGTGACTTAACGTTAATGTGTTTCACACAACGGCGAGGAAACGAAATGGTAACGCTACGTAGCGTTAACGGATGACGCTAGCATACGACGTGGCTGGGAACTTGACCGACGTTGTTTTCTTTGCGTACTCTAACGTCACCGTTACGAACGACACGTAACGATAACGTATTTTCCAACTTTCTAACGATATTAACACAAATCACATCAGTTAGACGCTGCTGAAGTCGACGCCGCACGTCACGGATGGGCGGGTCAATACTTTGGTATCGATTCCTTTGTAAAGTTATCGAATTATTATTTAATCCAAAATGCGGTTGCGTCACTCCCGTGTCCCCGCAGTGTCATAGCGCGTAATAATGTGTCTGCAAATGAACCGCAACAGGGGTGAGACCATGTCCAGGACGCTGCCGGCGCACGTCACGTGATCGGCGAAACCCACGTGAAGAAAATTGCGCGCGCTCTCCTATCAGTCATTGGGAGGACGGTCGAGTCCGACCGGAAACGTGGCGCGGTGCTCCTTTTCACCAGTAGAAGGAAGTACAGCCCGATGCACTACGTGACAGGAAGGTATCACACAGCAGCGATACTACCAACGTGTTTAAACGCGTAAAAACCACACAGCCCGAAAGTTACAAGGAAGTGGTGCGACAAGAAGATGCCCAGAAAACCTGCACCGCCCGCCCGGCCAGGCAGGAGGCAGAACATACCGCTATTCAGACTGTTGAAGACTTTAGTATAAGTCAACACTTAGCCATTTATCACCGATATGACACGTTCCCTTTGTTAAAGCAGTAATAGACTACTGTAAAGCCTAAATACAAATAGTGATCATTATTCTGCCAACTTTAGTGGGTTTGATATAATTGTAATAGCTAACCCCTCTATCCCGTTAAAACACCATCCTATTGGGCTAAATCTTTCCAGGGCGGGGCTTGCCTACTTGCGCATTTTTGAGTTCAGATCAGGTATTAGTTGTCATGACTATAATCATAGACTTAACCAAACCATGAATGACTGTTTGATCTGTCATATTCCTAAAGCATTTATTCGGCTCCATTTCCCCCAATTTAAAGTAAATATTAACAGCGCTACAATAAAAATCTAACTTCTGTCTGAGTCAGAGTCTTTACAGCCATACCACAACTCAAAATGCCATAATTAACTCAACTTGTCATGAATGGTGTTGGTTCTGAGGTCAGTAATGAAAGACTGTTCTTTCCTGACCACGGTTTTGTGATACGTTTTCTCCAGTAAACATGTCTGTTTAGGTCTAACTACTGGTAACCTCTGCTCTTGTTTACAGAATAATCTCACTAGGAAAGCACACACTGGCTACTCGGCAGGCCCCGGCCTTGAGTCTTATCTGAAAGGGTTCAACTTTACTGGTGAGCCACCTTGGCTGCTCTGCACGTGATAAAAGCTACACCCAATTTCATCTCTTTCGTATCCAAGTAAGTGTCTCACAACCTGTTTATGACTTGGTATAATACTACATCATTTCATGTAGACACTATGACAAAATTGTCAGTTTCAGTCAAGTGCTACGCTTTGAAAATGAATGGGAATGACTGATACACTATTCCCGTTGGCAGTCAAGGTCACATGAGACTGTTCTCATTGCTGAATGTTATCTGAACATGCCCATCCCTCTCCCTCTTCCAGTTTTTCTAGTGACCAGTCAAAAGGTCGTCTTGCCACCATGAACACTCCCACTTCTGCCGAGTTTGAACTCTCTTTCCTGGAGGAGGGCTTCTCTGCCCGGGACATAGTTGAGCAGAAGATCAACGAGTTGTCCGTGACGGTAAGCCTACTGTGCTGGCTTGTTTAGGGGAAGACACGGATGCACCAGTTAAGAGATCAATGTACACAGGATGAAACTGAAAGCAAATTGATTAATTACAATTCCACACCATTGGACAAGTGACACTGGATAGAAGTGTAACTGGTATCCCATAAAGGTGTTTCCTGTATTTAACTCTGTTACTCTGTTAGTGTCCAAAGTGATATTCAATGTTCTAGTATCGCACAAACCGTTGGCTATTTGTGTTTCATGCAGTGTTCTTTTATATTGAAGGGTGCCGTTTTTGTTATGGCGCCTTCTGTGTTAAGCCCATATAATCCCATGTTTATCCACCTCTCTCTAGGATGAGAGGGATGCTTTCTACATCTGTGACCTGGGGGATGTGCTAAAGAAGCACTTGCGCTGGGCAAGGGCCTTGCCTCGTGTCACTCCTTTCTACGCCGTCAAATGCAACGACAGCCGGGCTGTAGTCATGACACTGGCTTCCCTGGGGGCTGGCTTTGACTGTGCAAGCAAGGTGCGTCTTGACGATGCCCAGTGAGCCAGATGTTCACGGACTGACTCTGTTTGAACACACTTATAAGCTCTATTGATGCTCATAAACGGACCTAGAAATTTAGCGTAAAAAAATGGTTGAATACAATTATGACAGCCAATCAAGCCATCTGTAGTGCATCCAATGGGGTTGGGCTGCAAATCTAATTTGGCACAGTCACAATGACGTCAGTAAAATGTCCTTAGTCAGGTTGCAATTATGAATTGTCTAGAAAATGGTACAACATCCTGGTTTAAGTAGCTGAGGAAAAAGTTGCCTTCTAAACCATTTCTTACATTTGGTATATTGAAAGTTTTCCCAATTCTCACTGTCTATTTTATTCATTTTTCCCTGGCTTTCTTTTTTTGTCCCCCTCCAGGTGGAGATCCATCTGGTCCAGTCCCTGGGAGTGGATCCAAGCAGAATCATCTATGCTAACCCCTGCAAGCAGGTTTCTCAGATCAAGTATGCCTCTGCCCACAAGGTCCAGATGATGACCTTTGATAGCGAAGTGGAGCTCATGAAGGTGGCCCGCTGCCATGACAATGCCAAGTAAGGCATAGCCCCTTTACAGCGTCACAATGGCACATTCATTATCATGCTCTGTGATGGCATCAGCAGTGTGTTTTTGTTTTTACATTATGGGGACCTGCCCAAGCAATCCTTTGCTTTTTCCCCCTCTCTGATGTCTAGGCTGGTGCTGCGTATTGCCACAGATGACTCGAAGGCAGTGTGTCGTTTGAGTGTGAAGTTTGGGGCCACCCTCAAGGCATGCCGCAGTCTCCTCGAGCGGGCCAAGGAACTGGAGCTGGATGTGATTGGTGTCAGCTTCCACGTTGGCAGTGGCTGCACTGATCCAGAGACCTACAGTCAGGCTATCTCTGATGCCCGCTATGTCTTTGATATGGGGGTGAGCAGTACACATTAACCAACTGATGGTGATGCATATGGAAGTGATGAACCAATGTAGGTTTCCACTGAGGAAATTGGTTCTCACTCAGCAGTAAGTCAAGTCGTGTTCATCTTGTGGCCTCTAGGATGAGATGGGCTTCAACATGAACCTGCTGGATATCGGCGGTGGATTCCCTGGTTCAGATGACGGCAAACTCAAATTTGAAGAGGTATACTTTATTCCAGCCTTTTCATTCAATATAACATGACTGTACAGGCTTTGAAATGCCTAGGTGGTTCATCTTAGCTAGTTGCTAGTGACTCAGTTGTACTGGGACACAGTGGACCGGAGTTAACACTTGAATAGCAAGTGTATTATAAAGATTTGTTATGTGGTACTTGACCGTGGTCGTGCTCTTCCATGCTAGATCACGGCAGTAATCAACCCGGCCCTGGACAAGTATTTCCCTGCCGACTCTGGCGTGAGGATCATTGCTGAGCCAGGTCGCTACTATGTGGCCTCTGCTTACACACTGGTGGTCAACATCATTGCGAAGAAGGTCATCATGAACGAGCAGTCAGCCTCTGATGGTAACAACCGTGATTTGTGGGGGTGGGGGGGTTGGTCCTATTTGTCCTAAAAATGTATTGTCGTTGGTCACGTTTTCCAAAAGTAACTTGGATTATTTGGTTTTGCCACAGAGGAAGACGATGGGACCAATGACATGACCCTGATGTACTATGTCAATGATGGAGTGTATGGTTCCTTCAACTGTATACTCTATGACCATGCTCACTGCCTGCCAATTTTGCACAAGGTAAGCTAACTTGGCACCCCAAATTCTAACAGTTTCTCATTTTACTAGTGGTTCAGTGAAAGTTAAACATGCTCATGTTGAACCTTGTGTGTGTGTTTTCTCCTTAACCACCAACAGAAGCCGAAGCCAGATGAGGCCATGTACCCCTGCAGTATCTGGGGCCCAACATGCGATGGCCTGGACCGCATTGTTGAGCAGTGTAGCCTGCCTGACATGCAGGTGGGCGACTGGCTGGTATTTGAGAACATGGGCGCCTACACTGTGGCTGCCTCCTCCACCTTCAACGGCTTCCAAAGACCTGACCTTCACTACGTCATGTCCCGCCCTGCCTGGTGGGTATAGGACACAGGAGCATTTGTTTGACTCATCCGCATGCTTTGTGCTAGGGTTATGCGATATGGACAATTCTGTCACAATGTGGGTAATTTCATATCACGATATAGTACGTTTTCTGTAAACTTGATGAAGAATTTGTCTATACAAAATAACATGCCTCTAAGGCTGGGTATCGCCACTGATTTCCCGATCGATTTAATTCCGAGTTCACTAGGTCCCAATTGGATTAGATTTTCGACTAATTGATTAGGGATGTTTCCGTTACAATGCCAATTTTCCTTGGATATGAAAAACATTCTCGGATAACTAATGCTGTAAATTGTACAAGGAACCCTCTAACCTGTTGCATTATTAAAAAATGTGAATGTATAAATTGAGAATTGCCCCCAAAGCAGTTACATTAATGTACTTTTTGTTTAACATGACCAACACACTACAGCAGTGTATCAGAAGAAAAATGACCAAAAGAGACCATATATTACCATATATTAATTCATAAGTAAAATTAAACCAATGATCAGAAATTGAAAGACTCTGAATTGCCTTTGAAAATAGTGCAAGAAATCAGTTTAACATGTTGAAAAACTAAATCATCTGGACATTGTAAACTGTAAAGTCCATGAATCTAAAGCCCCTTCATGGCTGCTTTCTCACTTGGAGATTGTAAGGCTGCATTTAACACACCTGGGAACTGGGGAGTTTCCCACCTCATAGTGGGAACTGTGACGCTTGAGTGACGCAACCTCATTTTGGATTAAAAATCACAGAAATCTATACTTTTCAAAGGGCATCGATACTAAACAAGTCGTATGTGAGTATCAAAGTATCAATGCCACAGTTTCGATCCACCCATCCCTAGTGGATAGTCCTTTTCCTAATTTAGCCGCTTCCGCTACAGATGGTTACTGTAAAATGATGACGGAGGCTTTTATCAGTCTCTGTATTACCATAACTCTTAGTAACATTGCATGGTAATTATTGAACTTTAAATGCTCCCAATATTTATCCATATTTATCTAGGCAAGATAGTCTATATTCTCTGTGGCTTTTGCTATTTTATATTAGTTTGTTACCACGCTTGTAAACAAACGTGGCCCGTAAAGTTGCAGCAATGGCGATAGAAACGATGGATGAAAATATCTACCGAAATACATTTTTCTATCATCCCATGATATATATCGAACAGCCCTACTTCTTGCTTCTGGGAGAGAAAAAAATCTACATTTTTGTGTACTGAAATAAGGAATTAATTCATAGATTGTGGCGTCTGTCTGATCATGGGGAGAACTTGCAAGTTGATATGCATCTTTGTGTTTCTACAAAATCGAAATCTTTCTGCATTCTCTTCTCCAGGCAACATGTCCAGCAAATCTGTACACAGGGCCTGCCAGCTCTTGTGGAGGAGCCTTGCGTGGCTGGAGTGCCGGCCTGCTGTGGCCGAGAAAGCAACTTGGAGATGCCCACCAAGCCCTGCCAGACCCATGTGGTTTAAATGCATACAATACAGCACTGTTCCCCAGATGCAGCATCCTGTGTCCTTAATAGTTGTACTTGGAGGTTCCTGTTTTATTGTTTTTATTTTGGTTTTCTTCTGTACACGCAACATTGAAAGGCCAGTTTCTTAACAGGAGACAGAGAGGGATGTGTTGCACAACGTTCTGTTCTGTATGGAAGCTGGGGATCAACCCTCCACTCTGACATGAGGCTGAATCACTTTCTGAGTGTCTGTGGGTTCGAGGCAGACTGATACAGGACAACTGTTTGACTTGAACGCGTTTCTAAAGCTTTCCCACCCTGAGTAGGTGGAGTACTGTGGTGCATGTAGCATCCGTGTACTGAAACGGTGTGGGGAAAGAAACTGCAAAATATACCATGCCTATATCACTGTAGGTAGTTACTAATTCAAATTTTACCCAAGATTCCTAGTTGGGTGTTATTTTAATATCAAACTGCACCTCCCCAAAGCCCTGTTACAGCTCCACATCCCCTATCTGATCACTCACAATGAGGTGGTTAGAGGTGTGATTTATTTCCTCAGGCTGCTATTTAACTTTTCCCCATGATCTCCACTTCTGTACAGAACCTCTTAACATGAAATACAGGGACTCAACCAGCGGACGTCCCCCTCCTTTTCTCGTCTTTTTGTTTAGTAAAAAAAATTAAGCCTGTTCATGATATTAATGAGAAATAATGATGCATTTTAAGATGGATACGAAAGAGATTGGATTGCACATTTAATGCGTTCCTATGGAAACTTTTTTTAAGTTTTGTAATTTTTTTTTTGTAAATAAAAACGGGTGCAGAGCCAGCTTGTGATCTGCTTAGATCTTTGAATGTAATTTTATGCATTTGAGATAGTTAAGCACAATATATATGGGGTTGATACAATTATATGGATTTCATAAAACTACAGGTTCTTACTACGTACTTATTTTTAAAGCACGTTCTCCTTTGCCTAAACATTTTCTTGTTTCAAGATGAACATTGCACCATCTAGTGTTTGCAGAAAGAAACTCAAGAGTGGCTGATCACTGCCAACACTGCCCGCGACGTCGACATGATAACACTCATAGCTTTGTATAAGTACAGTATTGCTTCAGCAACGACAGCCCAACACAGATGGGACCTACTTTAGTTTGACTGAATTCATACCGTTTATTGCCTTCCCAACCACAGCTAGTAGCGTGTAGTCTGTTTCCGACAAGTGGAAGGTCATTCACATTCGCCTACCTGCACAGCATCAGCGCGCCAAAAAAACAAGTACAACCCCCCCAACATAGTATTCGTATACAGGTAACCGTTTTTGAAATTGTTGCTTTGGCTGTCTTTGGAATGTGGTTTGTTCCTGGGCCGAAAAGGCCGAACCTGGGCTATATAACATGCCTAGTCTTAAACATGAGTCCACTTGATTCCAACGGTATCCTTAAGGGCGAGGCTATTTGTTATATTGACTGCTACCTAGATATACAGCAACTGTTCCATATTTAGTCATTCACATCAAGAAAGCAATTGAGTTAGTCAGTAACATCTGTATGTAAGAGCTGTTGGTACATCCATTAACGGTAGTAATCTGTTTCTTTACCATACTTCTCGTTGTCACAGTCTACTTGATGTGTTGAAATTGTTGACAGCATGCTTACATAACCCCACACTACTTGATATTATTTCTGCTACTTGTATTGCTTATTTTATCATCTAGTTGTGTGCTTATATTCTATTTGTCTTTGTCCCGGCTGTTTCCTATCATGTACGGCTGCAATGACCTAATTTACAAAATATCTCTAATTTAGAACTATACTGGTACTGACCATATTCAAAGAACAAATATGACTGTTGCAATAGGCCCATGTACTGTATGTTCAACAGGTTTGTTCTATGCAATACTGATTCTGGCTGTTGTCCACATGATTGAAGGTAGACTGCTTCACAATTAACGCACTTTTCATAATGAATTATTAGATACTCCATGATCTGAGTGCAGCACATTTTGCAGAGAGCTTAATGGAAGTCATACAGGCACATGTTTTCCTTTACTTTGATAGCGGAACAACAAAAAAGAAGAGACTATCCTCTTATACATCACATGTGAGGCAGAAAGATGGCTGCCTTCTCTCCGCCTGGGTCCACTACAGGACCAACCTGGGCTGGTGTTCCACCAAAACATGTATGCAGTTATTTTATCCCTGTTGCCAGCAAAAATGACCGGGCTAACAAACAATGCTTTGTATTTGGTGATATTTGTGGAAGAACTCACGATTTGTAGAAGCCTATCTTTTGACCAGAAATCAATCCCCAATTTAGAGAATTTCAAAATGTTTTCCTGCTGGAGGTTGTGAAATTGTCACAAAACCCCTTTGAGCATGTGTCTTCAATGTTAGTGCTGAGCGATGATGTATAAAATGAACATGCCATAGACAATTTCAAGGTTTATTAAAATGCATTCCAGTGTGGCTGGCATTCTGTATCCAATGACTGGGGAAAGTACAAAACAAAGAGATGGGAACTTCAGTTTATTGTAATGGATAGTATCCACAATCGAGATGGCCAAAACCATTGCTTTTTGAAGATTTTATTTTATTTTGATAAGATAAATAACGTGAATAATAAGAAACTAACATAACCTCAAAGTGTCAATCAAATGAATATATGTTCCCATTCAAATGGAAAATATTACGCTATAATTCTAAAAGTTAAATGTGTCACTTAACCTCACAAAGCTTGCATAATAGTTTATTACATACATGAAATAGGATCACCACGGCTTATGTATCTGCAGGCCCATCACATGCTATGTGAGTAACTGGAGGATGCTATGATCAATTTTAAAACTTCATTAGGCTTGACTTACAAATGATTTGAAAGAAAAACCTGTATTGCTTACCCTTATACAAGATCTACCATACCAGCACACAGACACTACTTTTCCCCCCTCCAGTTTTTCATCTTTTGCACTCATTTACAATACAAGAGAGAAAAGTCAGTGAAGATATAATTATGAGCATTGTGATACAAAAATAAAATACATATTAAAGGATAAGTTCTCTATTTTGGGCCATCATTTCACTGATCGGTTCAGTATTGAGCTTTCTAGTTTTCCTGCAGGCTCTCACTGGGCTACAATAGAAGTCTATTGGGCAATCCTAAATGATTTGGAAAAAACGTTAAATGTGCTTTTCCGAGACGGCAAGCTCAGGGTGTATTCTTACAGGTCTCAGTATGCTCTCCTGTGAAAGCTGTCACAAACCGATTGTTGAAACAACAGTTCCATTTGAAACAGAACTATTTAACCGACCGCACTTCGCACTGTAAGGTCCGCAATCTAGCTACGATGTAGAGACACAGTATTATCCGAATAGCAAGGATTACTTACAGAATTGTTGTCCGTTCGGTCCCTCCAGCCTGGGCCTCTTCCTCCAATTTATTTTGGGGACGTGGAAGAAGGTTTCTAAAACTGCCCGGCTTATTAGCGCTTGAAAGTCCACGAGTAATTTGCATGGTAGATAGTCCACAAATAAGGTCTACGGTCCAAAATAGCGAACTTATCCTTTAAGTTGGTACCAGTGGAAGTACAATAGTAGTAGTAATAGCAGTCGTAATGCAACATTGACACAATATTGGTGAATTTATTTCTGAACTATATACAGTTCAAGTGAAGTGCAGCCATACTCAAAAGAGTGTGAAGAAGGTTGCATTCTGCTTATGCCAAATCCACATTTTAGTGAGTACAAACACGAATGTCATGGTAGTCTGAGGGAGACACACGGCCTATGACTCCATCACGGCCACGCCTTTCTGTTCATAATGCTTCCTGACGTGCTCAGCGATGGCATTCACATTATTAATCTCTTTTCTGAACACCATGATGTAACACTTGGGGGCCAAGTGACAGCAGAGGATGCTGTAGCTAGAAACGAGAATGGCAGCAGCTTCTATAGCCCTTGTGTATTTCCCAACCATCTTGATATAGATAGGGATGAAGAGGATCCAAATGACCAGAAACATCAACATACCGACGGTGATGAAACTCGCATTTTTATACAGATCTGGCAATCGTTTCCCTTTGAAGGCAAACATGAAACAAACAAAGGCCAATAGAGAGTTGTAGCCTAACATGGCACCAAATAACTCCTTGGAACCTTTTGCACACTGCAGCAAGATGGTCCTGTTCATGGGCATATGGTCCGGGAAGGGAGGACAATGGGTCAGCCACGGCACGCACACGGCCAGCTGGGTCCCAAAGACGACGGCAACCACGGCCACGGGCTGATTCAGCCTCTTCAGCCAGGCTCCCGTCCTCCGATCGAAGTGGAAGCCCACGAAGATCTGGAGGAGGTTAGCCAGAATGCAGGAGATGCAGAGGGTGAAGGCCATGCCAAAGACAGGCAGGCCTAGCTTGCAGGACGCCTCGGTGGGCTTCAGGGTGAAGGTAAATGTAAGGCAGAAGCAGGCCAGCAAGGACAAAAGCTCCAAGAAACACAAGTAACCTCCTACAGCCTTCACAATGGGGGTGCTCCGATGGACCGCACACACGATAGCCACCAGGATGGTCATAGCGATGCCCAGGATTTCGAAGAAGGTCAAAACGACGATGAACGGATCCGACCAATGAAGGAACTCGACGGTTTTATTCAAACACTTGTCCCGCTGCGGAGACGAATACTCAGAGGTACTGCAGCGCGTACACTCCGTGCCTGTAGGAGTGAAACAAAGAAATGGCGTGTTACTGTGGAATGTTTTGCTTTCCGTAAATGAGGAACTGCCAAACCACAGCTTTTGATCACTATCGTGGTTCAGTGTCGTGGCGGCAAAGTCACACGATCAGTGCAAATTCATGAACAGATAACACATGCTAAGAGTTAGCTATGTAATGGCTGGCAGGGATGGGGATCGTTGTGACACTTTCTTCAAATCCTCAAATCGCAGTCAACTCAGATATTCACACACGCACACACAGTGTTTTCAAGTTCAGAAATGTGTGACACTGAACATTGAGTTTATTACGTTGAGTTAAATTGAGTTCATTCAAAAAACACAGTGTACATTTTCACAGCGTGGGCCTCATTTCAGCGAACGGTCTTGAGTTGTGGCATCCATCCCCTGCTAGTGGGACTCACCCCGGTAGTGGAACTCTTTGTATATGACATCGCCGCACACCATCCGTCATTGTGCAGTAAAGTTGAAAGGACTACGGTCGGTGGCAGACAAGCCGGTGTAGCTCGTATCGATCTCGTTTGGGATTAGCAACAAAGCACTTACCGTGTCCGGGAGAAAAATCTCCCTCCTCACAGGGAAAACACCGCTTGCAGCAGCGTTCCCTTTGTTTTTTTAACTCGTACCCTGGTCCACAAGTCTTGGAGCAGTTGTAAGCGGTCACCTTTTAGGGACAGAACAGAATCAGTAGAAGAACGGAAACATTCGGCGTCACGCTGGGCAACAAAACGTACACTGAAATGTTGACCATCACCATCACGCTGCGCATTTTCCCAACGAGATCCTGCTGGATTTGGATATGTCCATTTGGCCAATACTCTCCAATGGTTTCCACGCGCCATTCTGAGTCAGTCATGTTCCATTGCAAAATGTCATATCCTATACTGGGGTCGCCGTTAGCGTCGAAGGATATATGTGTGGCGTTCACAGAGAAGTTGACTTTCTTGATCTCCTGAAGGAGCTGTGGAGACACACGGACGACATTGAAGAGCGGGCAAACCAATGACTTACCAGGCCGGTCAATGAAAGATACAATCACAAGAGTTATACACATCATTATTGAACATCCCTGCAGAAACAGCGTCTCCACAGAGCTGCTTTTGTCACATTCATGCACAATGTATCACAGAGTGTATTGTGACCTACCTCGAAGGCCGTGAAATTGGCATCACGTTCACACTTCCTGCTGTCGCACCTCAGCAGGTTTCTAAGACCCTCGGTTATTACTTTGACGGCCAAGTAGATGTTATACGACTGATCCTGGTCAATGTAATTCACCAAGCACCTCGGGTCCAGACACGGCTCGGACTCGTTTCGGACGTTTGTTAACGGGCAGTCGGTCACAGGGAGACCGGGACAGGGGGCGTAATGAGTCCAGAGGTGTCGCAAAAGGGGATCGGTGGTCCCGTTGAACATCGAAGCGACGTGGTCTCTAAAACCAGGGACCTCGTTCCTCTTCGAGATGAACCCGAAGACCCGCCCGACTTTCTGGATGCCCGGCATCGCCGAGATCCTCGGAGAGGTGGACCACGCGTCGCCTGCGATCCAGGTTCTGTTGAGGTTCTGACGAATGGCCGCTTCCATGATGATGCGAACGTTGGCGTCCTTGGTGAACAGGATGATGGCCTCGGCGGCGGAGCCCTTGATCCGGCTCACCAGCTCAGCCAGCCTGCTACGGGCCCTGGACCCGTTGAGGGCGAAGTAACCGGGCAGGATCTCCTTGAAGTCGACGCACACGTTCCTCATCGCGTTGAA
>OMOT01031507.1:0-14038 GCA_900312575.1 Acanthochaenus luetkenii
TTTTTCTGGGCAGACTATACTTGCAGCCAGTAACATGCACTGTTTGATGAACTCGCCGTCTTTGAATGGCTTTCCTGCCTTAGCAATCATCTCACTCACCACGTAGCTAGCTTTGACAGCCGCATCACTCTCTTTGCTTGCTTTCTTGAAAAAATCTTGTTGCCTCAGTAGACATGTTTTAAGTTTGGCGACCCGGTCCTCTCGCTCATCTCCCAGGTATTTTGCATACTCCTCAGCATGTCTAGTTGAGTAATGACGTCTGATGTTATACTCCTTGTGCACCGCAACTTTATCCGTGCATATTAGACACGTTGGGATGCCCCTGTGCTCAACAAAAAAAAATTCTGTCTCCCACTTCTCCTGAAATTGTCTGTGCTCATCGCCAACCTTTCTCTTCACGGCAGGTTTTGAAAAAGACATGAATGGGGCTGGGTGACAAAAAACGTATAGCACTGGGTGACAGGATATATTTTCCCTCCACTCGGTGACAGTCCCGAAACATGTTACATTGCTAATTCGTGTTGTTGTCACGAGCCTGAGCTATGGTAGCCCACAAGTGTTAAAAAATAAAAAACGCCCAGATGCATGTGAGAAAAAACGCGCAGGGCCGCACTAACACCAAGCTTTGATTTCAGGCAGGGGGCCACAAAATATAGTTCGGCCGCGAGTCTGAGACCCCTGGTCTAGTGCAAGAAGCCAGGAGAGTTCAAGAGCAGTATATGATGTAAGCATCCTGTTTGTGCAGTCCCATCTCCATCAACTGTATTCTTTCCATTACCAGTTCACCAAAAAATATTACTTTAAATAGTAAAACCTTACAATTTGTAAATGTTAATTGTGTCATTTCATATGTATTCAGCATTATGCTCAGTTTTGAACAGGGAGATCATTCATTTGTCTCAGACAGTGCCGTCTTTCAATCAAATTATCTGCACAATACAAAGAGGAGGGAAAAGAGGCTCAGAGCTTCTATAAAAACAATAACTCAACATAAATAACCTCTTCACTGAAGAGCTAAAGCATTAACTGGAGTCACACTCTGGTACAATATGTTATTGATGGGAATATTTCATACAATTGACCTTTCCTTTAAATTAATGTCCTGTCTTATTTGATGACCATATTATTTCTCTACCAGATCTTCCACTAGACCTGTTCATGAAAAGCAAGTATACAGATGAGCAAAAGGATTGTGCTCTGACTTTGCACCTTTACAGCTCAAACACGTATGAATATGTCAGGGAGCAAAATATCTTTCCAATAACCACACTTTGAGGTATAGCATTTCTTATTAACCAAAACATACATTTTGATATACATTTGCATTTTAGTGAACACAACAATAACAACAAAAGTACAGAGGAGATAACTATTTACAAGAAAAAGAAAAAAAAGCCTAATATAAAAAGGGGGAAGAGCTTCTTTAAACACCAACAGAACAAAATCAACTGTTATGACTTGGGGACAGGTGGACCCAAACGCAGAACACGGACACTGGGAGTGATGTATAATGACAAGAGTTTATTATGAGACAGAGGAATGCAGAATGAATGTCCAGAGTCTGGAGTTAGGCAGGCTGGCGAGTAGATCGGCTGTCGATGGAGGAGACCAGGAAAGCTGGAACCGGCAGGCGGAACGGCAGGCAGAGGTAATCCTGGAGCAGAGGAAATAGCATGATGAGTGCAAGATAGTCTGACTAGAAACATATAGCAACTGGAAACGCTGGACTGTGTACTACCGTAAAGGTGAGGCAACAAACTGGCGATGAGTGGGTGAAGGACCGGGGTTTAAATACTGTGGATGATGACAGGTGTGTAGACTGCTTAGATGATTGACTGCAGGTGATCAGGGCACAAAACACAAACAAACACACTGACAGCCAGAGAGAGACAAACAGGAACATACTGGAAACACGGGGAAGAGGGAACACAAGAGACACAAGGAAATAAGCATGAGTACGGCCATGGCCATGACAATCAACAATAGTGGTAGGGGTTTGTCAGGCTGTGTTGAGGGTAGAGGCTGGGAATTTGAGAACCACTCTGAGTCTGGAATTGAGGTCGTTTTCACATTAGCAACAGTTGCCTCTATTCCGTCCACGAGAACCCCACCAGCCAGCTTTCACATTACCAATGTCGTTCCGTTCCCGAGCAGAGAAAGAGAGAGATGAGAGCAACACTCCGATACAGCAGGAAGACCCTCTCGCCTGCCTTCCTTCTTTATCATGTATGTTTGCGGTGTTCGGAGGTTGAGATCGGCACGTGCTGCACGCATACGGTACAGTTGTGCTCACACTTGAATCGTTCCGGGGACACCTGAACCGTACCCCAGAACACCTTTTCCTGGGCACGGAACGGTGATCTGTTCCCGGGGACGGAATGCAGTGTTCCCACTACTGAAAAATATGGATTGAACCTGCCATTTTTGGAGCTTCTGTTCTATTTGTATTGCATTTGTTAGTGCCAACCCTTACCAGTACAGCAGATGTTTGGTTTTGGATGCAATGTCTATGTGGATCTGGGCCCTTACGGAGAACAGGACCTGGATGCCAAGGAGGCGTTAGTCTTATTTTATTATTATGTACTTTTTTTCTGCCTAGCCTTAAGAGTTGTCTTACCTGAACATTTTATCCTTGCTAATTATATTGGTGTAGTTTGATTTGATTGTTTTGTTAAGCACCTAGAGATTTACTTGTATTTTAAAGTGTGCTCTATAAATACAATGTATTATTATTCATGGTTGTGGGCCTCACGAGCTACCCAGTTGCCTTCTTCTTCACCCGTTCCCTTATGGCCGAAAGGCAAAAAAACTGTTAGCTGCACATCATTTCAGCCCTCAGTGAAATTGGCATGCATGTTGTTGCCATGACAATGGATGGCCACCCACAAATATTAGCATGTGTCATCTGCAAGTTTGATTTGCGAGGCGAGAAGGCACTGTAACAGGATTTGTCACACCCGAGTCAAACAAGGAGACATTGATCTTCTTGACGTCATATGCTGTAGCTTGTTCACAACTGCCTGGCAGCATACAGGTCAATGGAAAATGAAGATGGGGTCATTATCTGGTACCACATCAATCTACTCCAGTTCCAAGATCGAGCTGGTCTACATGCTGCCAATAAGTAGAACCGTATGGACTTTCAACAACAAAAAATGAAGGTATGAAATGTATTAAACTATAAACTATTAGATAATGAAATTACAATACATAAATAAAGCATGTGGAATAACATGCCTAGTCCTGCCTTAAGGTGTCCCTGGCTGCCGATACTTTGAGCCGATCAGTTGCTCAAGCAAGCCCTGAAGATTCTCAAAATGTGTGGTGAGAGCAAGTTTCAGGGTTGTATGCCAACAGTGCAGTGCCATTCATTGAGGTAATGTCAAAGACATGCAAATATTGTTTGTGTGTAGTGTGGTGCATGGTGTGATGTACTATGTATATGATGCATGCAATGTATACTTGTATGGGGCAGTAGCTCAGGAGGTAGAGTTCCCACCCTGCAACTGCAAGGTCGGCGGTTAGAGTCCAGCTCCTCCCGGGAAAAATCTGTCATAGTGTTCTTGAGCAAGATACCTAACCCCAAATTGCTCCCGTTGAGCAGGTTGGTGCCTTGCATGGCTGCCTCCGCCAATGGTATGACATGTAGGTCGCTTTGGATAAGGGCGTCTGCTAAATGCTGTAATGTAATGTAGGTAATGATCTTGCTTTTATAACTAAGTATCTTTACTTTTAGAACCACTGTATACAGTGTATACATAGTTATGGATCCAAATCCAATAAAATTAAGGCCAAATGTATCATTAACAGATCATAGACAGCCTCTTTGACGTGTTCAACTCACGGAATCCAAGACTTTCAGTGAACTTCAGTGAAACCACGTTCTGTTAATCCTAGGACTGTCTGGATTTATGCTAATTCAGAAATTATAAATACTTTGCACCTACCTTAAAATGCATACAGTTATGTAAACGAATAGCTAAAATAGAGGACAATCAATTTTAAAAGTGTTCAAACACTTTACATCATGCGAGATGATGGAGGCTGTAGCTGACTAACGTGCACCGAAATGGCAATGAATTTGTGATCACGTTTTCTGTACAGCTAGCTGGCTAAAGTCAAAGTATATAGCTAGCTAGCCAACAATAGCTGCCACACAACGTGAGTGGGTTCGCTTTGTATCGTTACAAGATTATCGTTTAAGTAATAAAATGTCATGACTTACCAACAGTAATATAAAGCGATTAAACACAAATCGGTCCAACAATCCATAAGTAGTCCCCCCGCTGGCAGCAGGGCAAAGGAGACGGAGCAAGAAGCAAGTTTTCCCTTTCTTTGGTCATTGCTGCAACGTAAGTCAATTTATATGGACGTTAAACCAACATTTCAGAGCCATTCAGGGCAATTTTTGGGGACACATAAAAATGGCGCCACTCTGACCATCCTGGAACATTGATTTGAATGGGGACATCTGTTCTATCCATTCAAATGATGTGTGTTAGCCTGTCCAGGGTATTTCCCTAGCTTCTGCCCAATGTATGCTGGGATAGGCCCCAGCCCCTCTAACCCTGAAAAGGGATAAGCAGATAGAGAAAATTAATGAATTATGAATCAGATTTGAAAAAGCAATCAAAATGTAATTGGAAGTTGTAGTGTTTCACAGTGTGACTGCGTGAGGGCCTTTTTTGAGCTACAGACAGTATTTTAGTATGGCTGAAACCTTAAGAAGCAGGGGAAAAAACTGTCTGGGAGACAGAACTTCACAGCAACCCATATCATCCTATCACTCAGGAGCCTGTAGATCACAACACAATAAACTTGTCATCTTTCCAGAAATTACTGCATCCAAACTCATTTTCTCTGTCGTGAGCGAGAGAGATGGTGACATTGGGTGTTTTATAAGAGCAAAGGAGGTCAGAGCAACTGCAATGGAATTAAGGTTGCACTGTGTGTGTGTGTGTGTGTGTGTGCTGCACTACAGTGTACAGTTTATCGTGTGTCAGCCTCAGGAGTAATATTTTCATTTGAGCCCCTGATCATGTTGGATTGGAAAGTATTGATTGTGCTTAATCACAATTAAACTCACAAAAGGAGAAATCCACTGTGAAACATTAAACAACCCAGTAAACCATCTCTCTTTACTTTGGGTCACAGGCAGTTAGGATTTGATACAAGGCAAAAATATGACACAGAACATGACACATACATCGACTTGAGTTGGCAGTCATATGAAAGGGATGTGTGTGTTTAAATTAAATGTAAAAATTGGTAGTCTATTATTTCATGGGGTTACACTCTTGGATGTAAATAGTGGTGTAAATAGTACTATGTATTAAGTTCAAGTTCATTTTATTTATATAGCTCTTTATCACAAGCATGTCTCAAAGGACTTTACAGAAAATTAGCCAAACTACATCTACCTGAACAACAATCAATACTATGTACAGGACAGTATAAAATAAACATAGGGAAACAGAACAAAGCACAAGACACACAATATACTACCTATATAATATAATATACTGTATAATTAATATTGCCTGTGTTTTATTATCTTTCCTTATTCTATGACATTGTTCTGCCAATTGCTGCTGTGACACCTGAATTTCCCCAAGGGGATCAATAAAGTGCAATCTAATCTAATACATTTTTAGCAGGACATAGAAAGCCTACCTATTCTACAAGGCCTAAACTACCCGGCACCACCAGCCTTAGACCTTTGAGGCGTGCAAGGAAAAACTTCCAAGAAAACCATATTACACCAGGATGGCTGAGTGCCATCCATAGGTGCCGGGACAAACAGTGGAATGTACAATAGCATAGGCAATGACAGTGACATAGGAAACAGATAGGTGATAGAGGCAGACAGATGGGGGCACGGTCATTGACAACGTCCAGAGAACCAGGGGCTGCGATCGCGTAGTAACAGCATCAGGGATGAGACAATGGCCAGCAATAAGACACACACACATCACCCACGCTCCAGCCAGCACTGGGGACCTAAGGAGCCTCTGTTTTGCCTCCAAAACAGACCAATCAGAACATGGTTGGTTTGTGATGAAGAAAGCTGACTTTACTAGACTTGACCCATCATCTTATGTTTGGGCCAAGGGGTGGAACCTTTAGTACTGCCAACCAATCAGAGCAGTGGGTCTTTCTGGCTGCTAGAAAAGGGCACAAGGAACTTTTGTTGAGTGTTGACTGGATGGCAGCTTCCTCTGCCAGTTGCCCCACCCCCACTATCCACTTAGCCAACTTGTGGCAAGTGGCAAACTAGTTTGCTGGGCAGTTAAATGTTTGGAAAAAGTTATAATTTACATGATTGCCTCCAAACACATATCTGTGTTATCCTTCACTGTAGTGATTGTGCATGTAATGTAAATATACCTTAGTGATATTCTACACTACCACTACTAAATGAGGCTCAGACTTTTGCTGCCTAGCAGACTGTTCTCTTTATGGTTTTGCTTCCTGGCAGGTTGTTCTAATTACTTAGGTTATTTAGGCTGCCTAAAGCTACTAGATTAGATTAGATTGCACTTTATTGATCCCCTAGGGGAAATTCAGATGTCACAGCAGCAATTGGCAGAACAATACCAGAGAATAGGGAAATATAATAAAATACAGGTAATAATAGTGGAAACATAAATAATACAATATACAAATGTATTAAAAAAATGTGCTGCCTACTGGTGTTGAACATTAATATTTTATATGGGTCCAGTTATTGTGCATTTGGGGTGTGGGTGGGCTAGGGTCGCTGGTCCTGTTGACCGTGTTGGTCAGTCCGATGGCTGCCGGCACAAAGGAACGCCTAAGGCACTTCCTCCTGCAATGTGGCAGGATGAGCCTGTGAGAGCAAGAGAAGAGAGAGAGGCTGAAGAAGGCCATGCTAAGTTGCGGACGAGGCTAGACCAAGAATTTCGGGGGACTTTTGGTGTTCTTGCAAAAGGTGCAAGCAGATGCCCAGAGAGGAGTAACGTTTGTGTTGTAGGTAGTGGGATCTGTTGCTACTGAATGCCATTGAAAACCTAGATGTATCTGTGGATGACACTAAATCATCTCCAGCATGCGCAACCGATGCCATGGACTTTCAAGCGCTAATAAACCTGGCCGTTTTAGAAACGTTCTTCCACATCCTCAAAATAAATTGGAGGAAGAAGCCCAGGCTGCAAGAACAATGTAGATTCAAGATGTTTCCATTCATATTTGTAGTTGTGCTTACTTGAATTGAAACCAGGTCTCCATTAACGTAGCTTTGATTTTCTACAGTTCTCCCTCAAGTAGTCTGCAATAAGGTAAGTAAAAGTAGGCCCGTCTAATCAAATCATATAGATTTAGCCTTCACACATTGTTAGTCCTTCACTTGGATGGTCAGGTGAGAAATGGGTCTAGAGCCTGTTAACAATGAGGCCTGCAGTGCAAAAAAAACATGCTCAAGAGGCACTGAGGTAGCGGGCAGCACATGTAACACCGGGCCAACTGACTTAGCTTCTATAATCCAACACACAAGCGGATCCTCCAATGGGGAGACAAGGCTTGTTTGTGAAGCTCCAGTTCATCTTCACCATAATCCTCTCCCAAGAGACAAATATTGTTTGTATAGTCATCATTTATATGATGACTATACAACCATGTTTCATTGAAAGTTACATAAATATAACTTCAATATTTCATTATATTGTACATATGTAGCAAATTACAAACCTAATAGGCACTGCTTTTAGTTTAAAAGACTAGTGTATTTTGATGTCGACTAGCATGACACTTGCGCTTAAATGACTAGTCAGTTAAACCCCCATATCCCTAGTTAAATTAGCGTTATTATGGACAGTTCCAACTTTCTCCACTTCCAGTGAGACAACAGGAACAGGCCGACTGCCAGATCTCATTCAGCTCAAAGATATTCAGACAGACAGGCTGGGAGAAGCATCAGATCCTCTTAGATTTAAACTGTTTGGTTCAATCATGGCAGGGTGATTGCTTGTAGACATAGGATGAAACAAAATAAATGCTGTTATGTTTGTTGATATTATTTATTTCTATCTAAAGAGAATGTGTATCTGTGATTGTGCCCTATCAGGATTTTTCTTTTTAAACTAAAAACTGTGATAATAGTGTTGCGTGAGCCAAGCAACCAGCATTTGTCTGTTAACATTTAGTTTTTCTTAAATCTGCATTTATGTGTTTTAAAAACACACAAAAAAGGATCAATAATGTAGTTTGAGTTGATTGAATTCTAAGTTTAAGTCACCTCAAATATGTTGAACAGATGTGTTTGATAATTAAACCCATAAAAAAGCTCTCAGATCAAGTCTGTTGTGTGTTTTTCTGCAGAGAGCTCTTCAGATGAAGCCTGGCCTTGAACAAGACAAAGACAGTGCGCTGATTATAATTGCCTTACCTGGGGGTACTGAATGCATTAGGATCCAATAGACCGACACACAGGGTGCAGAAACTCAGAAAATCCCAATTAAATTTAAAGCAGAAGATGAGCAAAGATTTTATACTGTGTGCATGTTGTCAGAAACAGAGCTAGATTAAAACAGCTTGTTAAGGGGAAAGTGTCTCATCTGACTCAAAGCATGACAAAGTTAGGATATCTAATAAGTGTCTGGGGAATTTCAGTCAATAATATAATTATTTTAGTCTTTCCTTCAAAAAACAACAACCCCTAATTGGTTTAATTTGCTGTACTGTACTTCAGTACAGACCTGCTTCTTTTATTGGCAGCAGGGGGGTCTGCTAGTTGTAGGGACTGTCCTTCAACCAGCTGGGTTGAAGTCCCTGTGTCAGCAAGCATTCACCCTGCTGAAGTGTCCTTGAGCAAGTCACTGAATCCATACCAGCTCCAGAGCTGATGTTTTCTGACCTCTGACCTCGATTTGGGGGGGAACAGGGGCCAAACATGTTTCAATTTATGAAATAGGTCATTTACAAGAGAGTAGCTTATCCATCTTTGATTTAGAACTTCATTTGATTAGAGCAAACAGAGTAATTCAAGAGTTGTAGGAATGACATGTCGATGAACTGATGCTCTATAAAGTGTTTAAGAGAAATCAGATTGGATATTTGTTTGCACCGGGGGAACAGGTTATTTGACAGCAGAATTAAGTATATATTTTTTCACTTGTTACTTAGTGAAATAAATGAAAGCCAAACAAACAAGTGTGTTTTACTTACAATCAAGGCATTAACTTTGCACAAGCCCCCAGCCAAATGAACCAAATAACGGCACAAGACGCCTGAAAATACAAATCTCAGTCCTCTTAACAAGAGAACTACAGTGCAGTTTGTTAGGAGTGAGAATGTAGTCAAACCAACTACAGGAAACTACCCACAAGGGTTTATGGTAAGAGACATATGTTGACCCCTGATAGCCTGCAGTTCCTCATGATTGAAAAGCCTAGCATAACAAACTGCAGTCTGGACTGATGCTCATATTCAGCTATTTCTTCATGTGCTCTTAACTGGTATGAACACCACAGAAGAGCACATCATGCAGAGTCAATGTGAAGTACGAAGAATGGTTTATTGTAGGGGTTCAGGAAGGTGGAGTTGGGAATAATGTCCGGGGTTCTAGCAGGAGAGGATGGAGGATAATGGAAGGGGTGAAGTCTGTGGCAGGGGAGAACGGAAGCAGGACGTGAGCGTGGCCGGTTGGCAGAATGCAGAGGTGGAGGTCAGTACACAAGGCTGGAACAAAAAGGCAGGTCGGCAAATGGCAGAGATGATCCTGTAGCACAAGGAGAAATAGTCACACTGGGAAATCTTCATAGAGAACCAAGAACTAGGAAAGGCTGAGAAGTGATAGCTACCACTAGTATTGATGAAACGATCTGGCGATGAGGGAGTGCAGCGCCAGGGTGTATATACACTGTAGGTTGATGGTTGATGGGATGATGAGTCTTGTGTGCTGATTGCCGTGCCCTCAGGTGATCAGGAGCCGGGAACAGGAGGAGGCCACACACAGACAGGGGAGGGGGAAACAATACACTAGGGAGTCAGCTGGACACGGTCTCAACCGTGACAAAAGTCCATCATGCAGGTCAACAAATCTCTGTCACGCTACTCGTGAGTCATGTGACTTGTTTACTAGCCCCGGTTGTTTTGAACCTAAATAAGGTTGCCTGTAAAATATGGAATTGTCCCGTAATTGAGGATTCAAAGTTGCGTTCCATTTTGAATTAATATGGGACACGTTCCATATTTTCATTAACTCAGTTCCATACACACAACACTGAAAACAACCACAAACAAAATCAAACACAGCAAATAGTAATAGACGAGCCTCTACTTAAGTCAAGCCTCTACTTAAGAAACCTTCCCTTTACCCTGCTGCCTTCCATAACTACAGACCTGTCCCTCTTCTCTCCTTTCTAACCAAAACCCTTGAGCGAGCAGTTTCCAATCAACTCTCTCAGAACGACCTCATGGACCCTCTTCAATCTGGCTTGAAGGCTTATCGCTCTACTGAGACTGCTCTCCTTGCTGTCACAGAGGCTCTCCACACTGCTAAGGTGTCATTCCTCTCCTCTGTCCTCATTCTCCTTGACTTGTCTGTGGCTTTTGACACAGTTGACCACCAAATCAATCTCTCTGAACTTGGCATTGTTTGACACTCCTGGTTTGCTTCCTACTTGAATAACCGCACATACCAGGTTGCATGGAGAGGATCCCTGTCCAGATCATGCTCTCTCAGCACTGGCATCCCACAGGGCTCAGTCCTGGAGCCCTTACTGTTCTCCCTGTACACTAAATCCCTTGACCATGTGATCTCCTCTCATGGCTTCTTCCATCACTGCTATGCCAATGACACTCAATTCTAGCTCTTCTTCCCTCCCTCAGAAACGCAAATTGATAGGCGCATCACAGCATGTCTTAAAGACATTAGTGCTTGGATGTCTCTGCACCACCTAAAGTTCAATCTTGACAAGACGGAGCTAATCTTTCTCCCTGGAAAAAACAGCCCTCACAATGACTTCTCCATCAGCATTGAGAACACCACTGTGTTGCCCTCACTGACTGCCAAGAGCCTTGCAGTGACCCTGGATAGCCAGCTGTCCTACTCTGCCAACATTGCTGTGACAACCTGTTCCTGCAGGTTTTCCCTCTACAACATCCACAGAATCTGCCCGTTCCTTACGAGGGAAGCGGCGCAAAGCCAGGTCCAAACAATTGTAATTTCCCGCCTATACTACTGCCACGCTCTTCTGGTCGGTCTACCCACCTCTGCCACCAGATCTCTACACCGCATCCTAAATGCTGCAGCACCGGCTAGTCTTCAACCAACCCAAATGTCCCCATGTCACTCCCTTCTTCCGGTCACTTCACTGGCATCCCGTCAAATTTAATATACTGGTACTGTCCTACAGGGCAGTACATGGAAGTGCCCCTCTTTATCTATAATCTCTTGTCAGGTTCCAAACTCCAGCTCATCTGCTCCGCTCCACCACTCGTAAAAGTCACTCATCACAAGCTCAACGCTCCTCATCCCTGGCATCACAATGGTGGAACAAGCTCTCCCCTTCAGTCAGAAAAGCTGAATGCTACCCACCTTTCGCCCGAGACTAAAAATCCATCTTTTCAGATTACACTTGGACCCTACTTGAACTGACTTAACATGTAAGGGTCCCCTTCTACTCTTCTTCCCACAAAATAAATAAAATACATTTCTTCTAACTATGAATGCTACTTATTCCTATTGAAGGCTTAGCCGATGACGACTGCGATATACGATTGATTTTACTACTGTTGACAAACATTTTCTATGACACACTCTGGGGTGGTTTGAGTGTTCACTAGACCGGAGATAATAAACACACATAGTTCAAAGTAAAGCAGTTTTAATTACTGGTAGATGGAGAGAAGGTTAGTTTCTTACAGTTCTCAGAATTAACGCGGCTGGTTCTCAGGCAGTTTGGTAAACCAACAGAGATCCAAAGCCAGAAGCGGGTTCGGTCCACAGGGTGGGTTCTAATACGTTCCAGGGCTTGTGGCAGTGGGAGGATAGTCAGACAGGCGGTGGTCGTTCACAGGGCGGGTTCTCATACAGACAGGGCAGTAGCACACAGCAGGGTTCTTTCGTTCCGTTCATACACAATACAGGCTTGGTTCGTTTACGTTCGCTCTCTTCTTCCTCCACCATCAATTTATCTTGTTTGTGTGCTACTGCCCATTTTATCCTGCGCCCCTCGTTACCTTGACTTGTCCCAGCTGGCTTTGGGAGGAGACACAGGTGCGGCATATTGCTATGATTGCGGTGGAACTCCATATATGTGCCTGAGCGTCCATCATGGGAAAGGCACATACCGGTGGTTCAGCACCTCCCCTCTCCTATGTGTCTGCTGGCTGCCACAGTACTTATTGTAAGTCGTTTGGACAAAAGTGTCTGCTAAATGCAATGCATATTTGTAGCCAGCAGTTTTCCTGTGCAAGCGCTTCCTCTCTCCCTACTAGTAGTAGATCACCCTCTATTATGTCTGCCACGGTTGCCCCAAGTTACAAGAGACTCCGGCAAAGTGTCGTCCTCCACTCCACGATTGCGTTAATTCTAGCACTCAATCTACTTATTTCTAATGTTCATTGTTAATAAAGCACGTCAGACTTTAAGTATGAATTTCTGTGCTATCTTGAGTGGCACAATTTTAAATAATATTACTGCTGCACATGAAATATAATCAGGAACAAATTTTAAAAACTTTATTTAAAATCTACATCTAGTGTATTGGGGTTGCGACCGGGCCCGTGCTGGGGAGTCCCTTTTTGGGGGTGGGCTTTGAAAGGTGGCAACCCCATACATACCTTTGACTTGTCTATGAAAAAGTTTAGCTATATGCCTGGATTAACAACCACATCACAGTGGAGCTCGGTGCACCAATGTTACATAACTGTTCTATTTGTGAATTATTGCTTAAGTACACAGCAATTACTCAACTGTTGTACTGCTCACGACAATATCCCTGGGATAGTGTCAGCACAGCTAGATCAAACAGTTGTGCTAAGTTAAAGAGTGGGTTATGAGACCAGGCAGGAGTGTTTAATGTGCAGAGATGAGATGCATTATTATGGTAAATAAGTCTCCCTTATCAAGCTATTCCTAAAGGGCCCACTGGCTGAGCAGCCTACAGTAGTATATGCCCTTGGTCAGACAAACACATCTCTGTTGATCCCTCGCACTCCACTCCAAACACTCGCCAAATGTCAGTTAGACTCTGGCAAAATTTGCTTCTAATCATTGCCAGAGAGGGAAAATGTCACTGTTTTCCAACGAGGATGAATTTCGATTTATTTCCAATTAGCACTCAAACTAAATACCAAAATTCCTTTTGTTTGCGTGTATGGGTTTGGTTGTTAAGATCAGAGGATACATAATGCAGGCTAAAAATGTTACGATCTACTGAAGACACCCAAATACACAAGTCCGACTCGGTACTGTAAAGGTGAGGGAATTTATTAACAGGGTTTTCCAGAGTCTGTAGGTGGATGGAAAATAGTCCAGTGGGGTACAGCAGATAGATCCAGGTACGCAGGTAGTGAACCTAAAGTACAAGTAAGTAGTGATGGCCGGCTCGGTACTCACGCTCGATACTGTATCGACCTTTTCGACACTTTCTGATTCGGAACAATGTTCCGAGCAGGGTTTCGAAACACCTCCGGTCACGTGATAATGACAAAAGGTATCGGAAGGAAGTGTCGAAGTGTCGTTACGTCACACAAACACCTGACTCGGTTTCAAAAGCGGGGCGGAAACCTAAAACTTTGAATGTTTGGTGTGAGTTTATTGCGAGAGAGAGTATTGAGAGAGAGATTTGTGAGAGTTTATTGAGTTTGCTGTGAAACATTAGCGAGAGCCTAACAATAAACTCTAAACACTACGCGACAGTGACGTCGTTGTCTTATAAAAGTATTTTCACCTAAAAATCTTAAGCCCCCATGGCCGCGCGGTAGCGCCTCGGTCTTGCAGTCAAGAGCAGTTTTGAAGCGTGACATCGAACTCAAGCTTTTGCTTCTTAAGACTTTGCCAATATTTGCCAAT
>OMOT01031512.1:8356-26831 GCA_900312575.1 Acanthochaenus luetkenii
GTTCAGGAGAATGTAGAGGAAGTTGTGTTTGGCCATCTCGTACCGTGTTACCAAAACTTGAGACTTGAGGACAGCAAACTATCTACACATTTCTGGACACAACTGTTGCAGTGGTTTTTCTTTTCTTTTTAATGTAATTAATGAAAAACACAGAACTGAATAGACGGAGTAAAAAGACCTTTCCTGACTTAATTGTGATGTACTATATATAAATAATATATGGACTGCAGCGCACTTAAATTTCAGATAAAATACCAAGTACAACATTGAGTAAAGAAAATTCCATATTGATGGTGATATTACCTTTAGATATGTACACGGAATATTTGAATTTTAAGTTCAGGGCGACTTCACAGCATCTCAAGGTGTGAAATTCACCTAATGTCTTCTGTGGTTTTTCATGAATGGAATGTGTGGGTATAATTCTACATTATTGGTGAGTTCAAATGTCACAAACTTTTAGTATAAATTATTGTCCTTCATGTTCATAGGCTTTGTGATAATGGCTTGTTTGAAGAACATGTGTATGTTTGCATGTATTTTGTTGGCAAGTGCTAAATGCATTTATTAAGTTGCCTTTTTTGGAAATAAATGCAGAATTATAGTGTATTTGTTCTTGAAGTTTGCACTATTTTATTTAATGTATTACAGCTATTAGCCATTCAGGTAACCATGGAAGAAATGTCAAACCAGAATATAGATTTGTATAAATCCATTAACTACAGAACATAGTTGTAATAATTCAAAACGATATGGTTTTACAAAATAGGAGTACGGACAGATCCAGTGTAACATCTTTGCCTCCACAGAAAAAAAAAAATGCTTTCAAATATTTCTTCTGCTTCCTTTGTGTTAGCTTGCATTACTCTCTACCCTGTTTCAGCTCAGCTGGGTTTGAAGTGTTGTCTGGAGCCACAGAATTATCAGTCACCATGACCGGCCTCAATTATCATGTCGACATCAACACAGCACTTAGGCAGAGAGCCACAGCTAATCTACCACGCCGATCAACTAATCAAGAAAATGAATTGACTTGGAACCCGATATTTTAACCTTTATCTAAACAGAAGTCCCACTTCCATGCCGAGATAAGATCACACAAGACGAGGCACATAAGGAAATGCCTTATTGTAGTGAATGCACTTGATTTTGTAAGCAAAAAGAGGCATTGCTGACATATATACATCTATAAATGCAAAAGAAAAGGCATGGGGAATTTAATAAGATAAATTGTGTACTATAATGCCATACTCTGACAGTGTGGGACAATTGCCCTGAGAAAACAAGAAACGGCACAGGTATTTGCTCCTCATCAGCCTGAGCCCATCACTACAGATGTGCGTATGTGAAGGATAAAATGTGTGTGTATTGTGTAGCAGTATGCTGCAGCTTGACAGAGAATTTCAGCTGTATTTTTGAGCAGTTCATCCAATCACATCCAAGTGCTGTCCAGATTAATTAACATTGGACAATTGCACATTAATATAATCGCACCCGTCCTACTTTCATTGCTGAATTGTGCAGTGGGGGGAAGAAACACCCACTGGGGATGTTATAAACACAGCAGGTATTAAAGTAATACAATTATATATGTTGTATTTCTTACCATGAACTAAAATGAAATCACATACATTATTTTTTGGGGAAACATAATACAAAAATCTAAATAAAATGTTCACTTTCCACCACTTTTTATTTTACAGAACTCAGCTTAAACCTATTTCTTCTTTAAAATGATACAAAAAAACAATAGTGAAATATCAGTACATAAACTAGTACATCATCAATCAAGTTGACATTCATCAACCCATAGTGTGATATATATATTATTTTACAATAATGCAATTATAACACTTGCCATTAAATGCTAATCTCAAAATACAAGGAAAAAACTAGCCAACACTGAATCTTACTCTCCATTTGACTATTCCATGATCACCTGAAGGAGAAAACAAACATATGACTGCCAACACCTGTCTAACTTATCGCAACACGCATCTGTTACTTTTCAACATATGCTAATAACATATTGTGTCAATATGTGTTGCCATTAATGGAAGTAAAATGTATGTATTTTGTCCCAAAGTAGACACTAACATTTTGAAAAGGAAGCATCCATTTTTTATTGCCTTTGCAGTAAGAAGAAGAAGAAAAAAAAAGACACCATCATTATCGTTGATAAAAAAACATTTATTTAATTATCATACAGAAGAAAACAAAAACATGTATAAATACAATAAAACAGAAGTGACACGAAAGAACGTGTCAACCAATGTATTCCACAAGCTGTTTGAGTTGTTCACAATTCTTCACTACCTCTGGCACGGACAGCAAGGTCTGTGTGGGGGAAAACAGAAGACAACATCCATTACTTCCAAGTAGCCATACCGTATACTCTTGACAACATACCAAATACAAAAGGCAGCATTAAAAAAAAAAAAAGGCAGGGATGTTAATAAGTATCAAACCAAAAACAAGATCCACCTCTCACCTTTCTGACTCTATCAATCATGTTGTCTAGTTCACAGAGCTCATTTTCCATTTTCTGCTGGTTGACTTGGTGGATAATTTGCTGTTGAGACATTACAACATCATGACCACATTGGCTCACAGAAAATCTTTAGTGGCGACTTTATGTACCAGGAGGCGTACATAAAAATGCAGACCAATAAAACCATCACGGATTATTGAACAATCCCGCCCCTCCCATCAAATAAAACTGCCCCTCTCTCCACAACTGATATCTCATTGGTTTACACTTTTGAATGATCCCTCCCCGTGTTATGTCCTGCCTCAATATCAAGTTTCAACAGGATATACATCACATTAAGGAAGGAAGGAAGATGCTCTCACAATCTCGTCTTCCAAGCGGAGAAACATGGATGCCAGTATATAGCCATTACTTACATGTCTCTTTGCTCTTTCCAGGAGCTTGGCCCTGGTCTGCTCCACCTCCTGAAGGCTCCCCTTAAGTCTCTCCGCCTAGCGATGGAATGAAAGAGATCTGTGTTATGGATAATGAGCATTGAAACTCAGTGGAAGGGTCAAAACATCCTTGGGCAGAAATAGGCAGAAGAAAAAAAAGAGACCAAGGCTCAAAGATCAGCTTTAGAGACAGTGGGAGGAGATGAGAATACTAAATGATGCATTCATGTATTTATGTACAACTTTGCTGTCATAGTAGCTGGTAATATACAAACCATAAGTGACTGGATCGTACCTCTTTCACTAAGCGTATCTTCTCCTCCATAAAACATGCCGAGTTAGCGGATTGGCTACCGGCTTTGTATAGCTCTTCCCTGAGGACCTGAGACTCCACCTGTGACTGTTGGAGAGCACGACGAAGCTCAGTCACATCCTTGCGCAATTCCTATGTAAAAAAAACCAATATATATAATTAAAATACAATAAAAGAGCATCACACAATATATGGAAAATAAAGAATTCTTAATAACGTTTTTGGACAGAATGTACACATTAATATTTTGGCCCCTTACATTATTGTCAGTCTTGTGTTTATTTAGAACTTCCCGGGTCTCATTTATTTCTGTGAACAACTTTGTCACCGTTTTCTCATCCTGTGTGAAGAGAAAGTGTTTTTAAGGAACATTTCAGCCTCTTCCTGACATTTCTGTCAGTCAACGCTCTTTTGAAGCCACTCTGTAAACTTAGTTAGGCATCATAACTTAAGGCATCACTAAAGTTTGGTAGAGGTTTGGGTTGTGTAGTTACCTTGCCATGATGTAACTTCAATAGTTGCTCCATTGATGAAAATGTGATAATCCAAAATAGGGTTTATTTTACTCCACATAGACTCCGTGTTGATTTTACTATTTGAATTAGGAATATTACTTCGAAAAAATGCGGAACCGGGTTTTGTTATTTTATACATTGGCAGAATCCACTTTGCTCTCGTTTGTGTGCTAAAAGTGTGACTTTGAGACCGGTTTCTCCGTGCCATGTAAGTCTAAGGGGAGAGAAACAAACCCTATTTGGATTATCAAGTCGTCATCAACGGAGCAACTATTGAAGATATCTCGCCAATATTTGGAGTTACATCATGGCAAGGTAACTACACAACCTGAACCTCTACCACTTTAATGATGCTTGAAGGCAATGTACAGGCAGTTTAATTCTTACCTGAGCTTTCTGCTGCAACGCCAGGTTACCCCTCCCTACCTGGCTGTTCAGATAGCTAAGCTGATCCTTAAGGTCATGCACCTCAGCATCGTGTCTGCTGGCTGCAGCCTGCTGCTCCCCCTGCAGACCAGAGCTGGAACAATGCATTGGACAATTACATAAAGAAAGCTCTACATAGGCTGCCTTGAAATTAAGGTGTAAAATGAACAATGCTATTTTTTTCTAGACATGTTCTTAAGTGTGAAGCTCATTTGTCAGATATATTCTCATCTTCCAACTTAAACAAATTCCACATGAAATAGGCGTAATGGCAGGAAGTCTTTCTATTTCACTGACACACACACACCCACACCCACACACTTCTCAGGACATACATGGTGTTGTGCAGCTCTTCCAGCTGAGCATCCTTGTGTTGTTGCACCAACTTAAGGGTGGAGACGAGCTCTGAGACGGTGTTGCCCAGGTCAGCAAGCGGCTCCGCCACATTGCTCTGCTCCTCGTCTGGCTCAAACTCTACCTCACTCAAATTCATTTTAGGGGTCACAGCTGCAATGCGGGTGAAGGCACTCGTCTCACTGAAAAACGCTTCACACTGGGGCTCAGGCATGTCTGAGGAGGCTGAAGACACAGTGAACTACAATTTAGTTTTTTTAATTGTTCAAGGTGATTAGATTAGATGAAACTTAAGCCCTCTCAGGACGGCAGTTGTATTACATGGGGAGGTTTGTAATTTGATTTTGCCCATGCACATTGGTAATTTCAGTCAGTCATCTGTCTGGATGTTAAAATAATTGAATGGGGGAATGTGGTAATCCAGAGACACAGTGTCACCCACAGTACAGCAACGCAGGCTAAACTCTATTCAAATGGCTCCACATCATTGTAAAGGGTGACGCTGCTCTACAGAGTACAGGAAAACACACAAAACTCCTCAAGAGACTCCAATTCATGAGTGATGCTGCTCCTTCCCACCACTGGTTATATGGCCCTTGTAATCCAGATGCCAGCAAGTCAATAAT
Organism: Acanthochaenus luetkenii; assembly: GCA_900312575.1. Classification (NCBI taxonomy): domain Eukaryota; kingdom Metazoa; phylum Chordata; class Actinopteri; order Beryciformes; family Stephanoberycidae; genus Acanthochaenus; species Acanthochaenus luetkenii. Next base: position 13,516 of record OMOT01031512.1, read on the forward strand.
GGCACGAAACACCAGACACAGATCCAGAAATGATTCAAATTACATCAGGACATCAGAGTGAAGTCAAAATAAGAAAGGCAATTTCAGCCAGAATTTTTACTGAGCCGGTCGTAGAGAAAATCACTGACATGTTAATTCCAGACGGTATAAAATTCCTGGGGTCTTGAGGTAATAATTACCAAACACCTGACCTCCCCTAGTAAGGGTAACGCTATCTGGAGGGCTTTAGATTAAAATCCTGGTTTGAAAATTGGGTCATTGCAGCAGCAGAGAATACAATATAGAAAAAGAGAACATAACATTCAGAATGCTTTTAAGAATGCTATTGTTGTACTTGAAACATACTCTTGACCCTCATTCTTCACACACATACAGACCAATTGATAAATTACAATTCCTGTCGAATGTTTTGGAAAACACAGCAGACAAATCATTAGTTACATTATCAGACAGCCCTTCTCAAGGTGATCAATAACTTGCTTTTAGTGAAGGAATATCCTGTTTTACTTCTTCTAGATCATGGTGCAGCTTTTGAGATGGTTCATCATTCTCTCCCACTTGAGCTTCTAAATCACTGGGTCGGCATCTCTGGTACCACTCTAGGCTGGTAGAACTTTCTCTGTTACTACTACAATTCAGGAGACTTTCTTAAATTAGAGCTTCTTTTTTGTTTTTAAGTCACCTGGAAACTGTGATCAATGTCTTCAATTTGACTACTGCACCTCACCGTCTCATCTGTCTTTCCCAGCAGAGTATATCCAGATTACAGTGAGTCCAAAATGTTGAAGCCAAACTCTTGATTATTGCAATTATAATGTGTGAGTGTGCAGTCTATGAGTGAGTGTGTCACAGCTACAGAGCAAGCCAATGCACATCTCAATAAAACATTTGGAGTGTAGTACAGTACCTTGTCGAGCCGGTGTCTCCGTTTTGGTGTCTTCCCCCTTCTCAGCAGTTAATGCAACCATAATGCTGTCTACAAAGGAGCTGGAGGGGTGACGACGCTCAAAGTTAAGGGTTGGCTGCAACTCTTTACCCTTAGGTGGTTCTGATTTCTGAAAAGTAAGTAATATAATCCTGCATGGAAAATCAACTATATACTCCACAGTCCCACAGTGCATGTATGGCAATGACAGTTAAACTTTTCAGGTATCAAGCTTCATAATTGAAGTTACATGTTCACAAATATAACTTCTTCCATACATACTGCTAAAATACAGATATGATTTATAGAAAATGATTTTGTCATGTGCTGTAAACCATTATGAAGTTTGACATCACACAGGTATAGACGATTTAAGTATCTCTCCCTTGACTGAATGATCTGAACTTGCACTGTGAAGAACCACAGCGGCATTTGTGAAACAAAAACAAAACTCAAGAGTTCACAGCAACAAGTAGTAACACAAACATTACATTCTACTTGCAAGTTATAGCCTAGTCAAGTGACTGTGTGGCGTAGGCATGTGCATGTAATTGAGTGAGACATATGTGGTCAAAGCAGGATGAGTTCCATATTGGGTTGTGTTCAGCACGTTACCTTGTCACTGAGAGTTGCATGGAGCTCATTGGTTAGTCCTCGCAAAGTGTGGTGCAGCAAGGTCACATTAGTGACCGCCTGCGCCAGCTTCTCTCCAAGGTCCAGCTGTGTGGCACTAGCTCTGGACTGTGTGGTTTCCAGCTCTTCCTGCAATGCCTTGTTCTCAAGCCTGCGAACACACATACACAGAATAATGTCTCATTGACAACACACTGAGCATATTGGCAAAATGGTACACATTGTTAGGAAAAGTTTTGTATGATTTGTAAAGAGATTAGTGCCAGCGGAGGCTGCATTTGAAAATTGCATAAACTTGTATATTTCATGCTAAACCACTGCATTTAAAAAAAAAGAATTTGCAGAATAAATGTATTCCAAAATTGAATTTGTAAAGGCAAAGTTTAAAATTGAATCCAATGTCTTGAAATTGAATGTGATCATTATTGGCACTAATCTCTTTCCATAGATTTCCTTTTTTTGTAAGTAAAAGCAAAAACAATGGTTGTATTCCACATTAAACTATTGGCACTCTATGATAAAATACAAAACAGCACAAGTTCATTACAAGTTTGCACACTGTGTGTTGTGCATTGAGGCTTACTGAAGTTGACTGAGGGTTCCTTTTAAGTCCTCACACTGGATGTTCCTCTCCCTGAGCGCCTGCAGGTTGGTGCTGAGCGTCAGCTCGCTTTCGGCCATCTGCTCCCTTGCCACCTCATTCTCCATGTGCAAGAACTGACACAGACACAGCAGGAAATTAAACCAGAAATCCACCCTAAAAGATCATTCGCAGGAGGCTCCTTAGTCACTCCCATGCACACATGAACACAAGCTAACCTCATTCATTTCCCGCACATCGCTGAGCTGTGTGCAAATATCCTGGAGCTGCTGGATCTGCATGCTCTGTGTATGAGAGAGGGCCTGCAGCTGGCTGAGCTGATCCTCAGTATGGTCCAGAGCCTGGCTCAACCCAAACTCGCGCTGCTGCGACTGGCCCAGTGATGCCTCCAGCCTGGACATGGACACAACAGGAGATAGCAGTTAAGTTAGATCCAGTGTATCTTCTTAGAAGCAAGCTCACCTTTACTATACATCTTATTTGTTTTTCCATTCTTTTTCATTGTTATATATTGTACCTTTGCGTTTCCTTTACATCTAATTCACTGCTGTGGGGTGTCAGCAAATATTATTCTCAGCCATGATTGTCTTAATTTACATTTTGCACAAAGTATCATGACAATATCAAATATCAAAATGTATCATTACACCCTTATTAAATAGGCTAAATCGCCATCATCACTTACTCGTCTGCCCTGTCATTGGCTTGTTGGACGTCTTTCCATGACTGCTGCAACCTAAAACAATAATATATTGTCAAAATATTATTAGTTGGGTTTTTTTACCTAAAATGCTGCATTTCAGCATATTAATGTTTTTCGTTTGTTTCTTCAAGCTTCCTCTTGGTACAAAATAAATGTTTCACTATAATAAAAATAAAAAAATATATAAGCAGATTTTTGCCATCAACAGCCCAGTGCTGTTGTGGTGATCCTACTTGGTCGTCGTGGCACCGAGGCCCTGCTCCAGGTAGGTGTAGGAGGCCAGGGAAGAGGAAACTGTGGCCGACAGCTCCGTCACCTTCCTCTCCAGCTGAGCTCGCTCCTCCTTTCCCTCACTCAGCTTCTGACGCAGCACACCAATCTCTGAAATAGAGTACAGTGAAAAGAGAGAAAGGTTTGCAGTTATATAGGTTAATACAAGAAAACTGTTTGACAGTGTACACAACAGTCAGAAAATGAAATGGTAGTGAAATAAACAGCTAAAGCAAGCAGAGCGTGTTTATTTCCGTTTTACCTGACGTCATGATGGTCACCTGAAGATTCAAGTCGCCAATCTGTTCGCTGGCATCTTGGAGACTCAAATTAGCTTGGTCCAACTCCTCTTGGATCTGTTGTGTACACGTTTATTGAAATTATAATCATCATCATCATCATCATGCCATCAACGGTGCAGGGCAGTAAGTATCCCAAATGATAGAGGCCTAACCTGCTCTCTCTCCTCTACAGCTTGGTCTCTTGCAGAGATATGCTGGTCCCTCTCTCTCAGAGCTGCAGCTGCCTTCTCATTCAGCTTCAAAAGCATGGGAGCAGTCTTCTGGAGAAGACGCCAGACTGTCTGGAGCTGTGAAAAAAAATGAGCATCGCTATCACCATACATCCACCACATAAGGGATGTAATGATATGATGTTACTATGTCATATGATATGACTCGATATTGAGCAATTGTCAAGGTATCACAGATTAAGTTGCAATGTAAACAAAATGGTCTGCGACAAAATGTTGTTTAACTCTGGTGTTAGTACTTGGACATATCAGATTATATTATTACCGATATGTCTTGTGATTGTGGCTTTTTTTGATATCACAATATACTGTGAATATATTGTTAAATGCCTCCTGCACTTATTTGAATGTCTTTTATAACAAAGGAGAACTAGCAAATTGATTGTACCTCTTCCGCTAAACTAGCTTGATCACTCGTGGTTTTGGTCAAAAGATCAGAAGCAGAGTTGAGTGATTCCACATAGGCCTTGTTTAATGCAACCTGCAAGAGAAAAACATTCAATCCGATTTCATTAGGATGGAGGTTGTGCTGACTAGGACTACAATGTTGTCCGTGCGTGCGTGTTCACCGTACCTGTTCAGGGTAGGTCTTGGTTAGGGCAGCCATGAGTTCTTGGTGAGACCCAACACTCTCCTCCAGCTCTGAGATGTGCAGGGCACAGTGCACCCTCAGCTGTTCCAGCACGCTGAAGGACTGGAAACACACAGACAATCAGACACACTCTTTAGGATTAATGTTCCTAGAATGAGAGAGCTCAAACCACTCAGAGTAGGCAACATGTCAGACATAACTTTGGACATTAGGTTCTCCCCCAAGGGAGAATGTGCTTCAGTTTTTGATTCTGTGTTCTACCAGAGCAGGAAAACTACCACTCCTACTAGAGAAAATGTTAGTTAATACAGTTGTGGTCAAAAGTGACATACACTTGTAAAGAACATGTGTATCATGACAGTCTTGATTTATACAACTTTTTTCTGTGATGGAATGATTGGAACACATACATCTTTGTCACAAAAAACATTCATGAATTTTGGTCCTTTTATGAATTTATTATAAGTCTTCTGAAAATATGACAACATCTGCTGGGTCAAAATATACATGCAGTAACTTCAATTATTCATTTAGGTGAAGTAGAAAGTTGTGCCAATCAGATTTGCTCTGTGGCCTCTTAACTTCTTGTGAGAGATTATGATTGACTAGAGCCGGTGACTTCTGAGTCATTTAAATAGGGCTTGTTTGATACACTGAACCCTTATAGGAATGCTTAGATTTACTCGTAGAATTACCAACGTTACTATTTGTACGATGGTAACAGATACGAGAGATCACACATGGGAATGTAAACTGAGCTACGTATACGGTGCCTTAATTAAATAAACAAACCCGTGCATACTTCTGTCTGAGTAATCTTTCCTGCAAACAATACGTTATCTAGACTGCCTAGGATGCTAGAATAACTATTATTGTTCACTACACACACCCCGAAACTACGCAAGGTTCCAAACTTTATTGCCAGACACCCGATGTAATGCCTGGCGTTCAAGCCCAATAAAAGAGACGTCTCACAAGGCACATACTGAGTGTACCAACTAGCGAAGAGAAAGGGACAATCGACTGGGAGGAAACAAATAAATAAGTCGCACCAGAACAATTACTTACACGTGCACAAATGGTCCCAATTATATTTAGAGCTTGCACAGATTACATTTCGGGAGCATATGCAACCAAACGGTCGCAATTTCGAGCCTTGCACCCATTAGACTCACCCACAAACGCTACTACGGGCTCGACTGAAGTCTGCTGCTGATCACATGGACAAAGAAAAGGCATTCTGGAGGAAAGTTCTGTGGTCAGATGAAACCACAACAACCAGAAATACGTTTGGAGGAGACCAGGTGAGGCCTTTAACCCCAAGAACACCACACCTACCATCAAGCATGGTGGTGGTAGTATTATGCTCTGGGCCTGTTCTGCTGCCAGTGGAACTGGTGCTTTACAGAAAGTAAATTGAATAATGAAGGAGGAGGATTACCTCCAAATTCTTCAGGAAAACCTAAAACCATCCAGGTCGGGTCTTGGATGCAGGTGGGTGTTCCAACTGGACAATGACCCCAAACAAAAATCTAAAGTGTTAAAGGAAGCTGAATCAGGCTAGAATGAAGGTTTTAGAACAGTCCTGACTTAAACCCCATCGAGAACATGTGGACTGTGCTGAAGAAACAAGTCTGTCAGAAAGACAATGAATTTAGTTGAACTGCACCAATTCTGTCAAGAGGAGCGGTCAAAGATTCAACCAGAAGCCACAAGCTTGTGGACGACTACCAAAAGTGTCTAATTGGGGTGAAAATGGCCATTTACGGGTCATTTAACCAAATATAATCATTGCTGTATTGACCCAGCAGATTTTGTCACAAATAGTAAATAGCTCCTTTATCATAACAAAACAGCCAACAAATAGTTTTAGTGTTGCAACCCACAGGAGAACCATTGGGACAAGGATGGGAATAGATATGGAAACAAAACCAAAAGTACATTCAACTACCAAGGCCACAAAACAATTACAGATGAAACACTGTGCTTACTGCCTCCTTGGCTGTGAAGGCCTCTTGCATTTGATGCTTCATATCCTCTCTTTGCTGAAGAGCGCCTTTCACCTTTTGCATCATCCTAGTCTGTGTCTCCTTTGATTTCTTATACAGGGACTTCATGTGAGCATACTAAACAGAAAAGGGGGAAATACACATGGTCAACTCATTTGTAGCACAAATAGGAAAAGCATGCAGCAGACGTCATGACGACACGAGTAAGATGGGTTTACCTGCGTAACAAGGCTACGGTGGTCCTCTTTGACAATGTCTCCTATCTGCTTCATGTTAGAGAGAGCTGCGTCCGTGTCACAACTCAAAGCAGTCTGTTGGGACAAATACACACAAAGCCACTAAGTTCAGCAACTGCCTTAATATGGTTTCCCTTTTAAAATTTACAATTATTTAAATCATTAAACACAATAATGTAAAACTATTTACTACTAAATACATTTGGTGGTGGAAGGAATCCCAAGTTCTTAAAAAAGTGACATGCCAGATAACTTTATTTATGAAGTTTAAACAACTTTGCCACATGGAATGTGGGTTATTGATCGCAGTCTCACCATGTTGATCCTCGTGTCCTGCATACATTGGATGAGGTTCTGCAGAGAACTTTCATCCTGCTCCAACTCACTAATCCTGCCCAGAGCCGTCATATATAGGTCTCTGTATGTTGTGGTCTATTGAAAAAAAACAAAAAAACATGTCTATTAAAACAAATATTTCATTTCTATGACAAACCAATTCAAAGTTGACACTAAACTATGAAACTGGGGGCATCAGAGAGAAATTATTCAATTTACAAAAAGTAATACTAACTCAAACTTGGGTCACAACTCTCACGTCAACATTGCCATTGATGAACTACTCAATGTGCCCTTGCCCCTTTACCTGATTAAGTTCGGTGTGGTCTGTCTGCACTAGCTTGTCCCTGAGGTCTGAGGGTGCAGGGCCCGCAGGATATGCATGTACCCTGGCTACAGTCAACTGCTGCAACATGGCCTCCACCATGATCATGCTGGACCTCAGCCTCTGCTCCAGCTCTTGTCTGGGGAGACTCTCCAGGCTGCCTGGGGACACACTGAGACCACATCAACAGAATCAACAGCAATCTCACAATTATTCCATCACTGGCAATATATTCATTTGACTAAATAGCAAATTCAGGGCTAACACTTACTTCCATAGGAGAGGGTCGGTAATAGTGCAGGTGTCCACCACAGAGAACTCCCTCTTCCTCTCAAACTGGCCAGATGTATTTAAGCTGTGGTCTACCAGCTTCACGGGAGAGGTGCCCACACAGACACTGTGGGATTTTGCGGGAGTAATAGCCGCTGATCTGACCATGCAGGCAGCAGGAGGTGGGGCAGGAGTAGAGACGGCAGCAGTGCCCATCCTCCCCGATGCCAAGATGAGGAACTCTGCCATCTGCCGGAGCTGCTGCTGCAGGGAACCATCGGGAATGAAGGGGATATGCAAATCTGCCTTCTCCTCTTCAGACAGAGGCACTGCACAGTGCTTCACACCCATAAGCTCAACTGTCTCTGTGACTGGGGCTGACTGGGGCTTGTAACTTAATCTAGTACCTAGAGTTGTGGAGTTCAACAGCGGACGAGGCATGGGGCTCTCCAAGAGCCCTGTCCATAGCCCAGTGGGGTCCGGGTAAACAGGGGCCACAAAGCTCTTTTCACCTTCCAGAGCAGAATCTTCAGGCAAAAATTGGTTCAAAGCGTATCTGTGAGCTTGTACTCTGGCTAGAGGTATTCCCCTAATAACTGGACTGAGGAGTTCAAAGGCTGTTGCTACCGAGGGAAATTCTGGCAGCGCTTTCAGAACATCCGAGAGGTTCTCTACATGCAGCCTTTCTGCAGAGTTAGAAAGAACTGGTCCATTTCCAGATGAGCCGAGGGCACCGTATTTTGCCCCGATGGACTCCAGGGCTCCACTCCTGGAATACATGTTAGAGTCACATTCTGGATGGCCCTGCACTTCTACAGGTGTAGCAATCATTGCTAGAGCCCTGGACTGACTGCAGTCAGAAGGTTCAGTTCCCAGAACCGTGGAAGACAATGTGCTGTCTTCGGCATGTAACAAGTCCGTTTCTGAGGTTTCCGGGAACTGACCGTTTACATCTACATCATTCACTGCATTTATAGCTGTATTAGCCAGTGTGGGTGCACTGATACCTGGTGGGTCCATGTCTAACACAGCTTCATCACTTTCCACATGACAGTTGGGCTGTTCACAATGGTCTTGGATGTGACCCTTTATGATGTAGGAAGGAACACTGTTGTTGCACAGGAGTTGGCAGATCTCAACCCGCTCCTCCGCTGACAGTTTGGTGCCATCTGAATGTTCAACCTCACCTCCTTCACAGATTAAAGACGGGAACATGACATCTCCCCGTCTGCCTGTCTGGCCACCAGCTACCACCAGACTAGTTTGTTCTACCTCACCCGGAGCATCAAGGCTGCATGGTAATGGTTCCTGGACAACGGGGAGGTTGCCACTTGGAGATGATAAAAGGTTTTCAGCATTACAGTAGGGGTGATCTAAATGGCCCTTACTGCATTGCAGGTTATAGTCAACAGCTGAAATGCCTGGGTTTATACTGCCATTGTATGACACACTGCTGTTCGCAAATTGGCCAGTCGGTAGAGGAATAGTCTCATCTGCAGGTTCTGTGCCATCTGAAACTTCAATCTCACCCACAGTGCAGATAAATGATTTGAACGTTGTGTCACTCCGTCCATTAGCAGGTTTTTCAATGCCATTTGGAGTCTCAGATAAGGTGTTGAGGTGGGTGATGGAAGGAGCCAGACCATTTTCACTGCTACAGTAGGGATGATCTGCATGTTCCGCTTGACACTGTTGGCCACAGTCATCAGAGAAAATACTTGAATTTACACTGTTGCATTGTACGACTTCCCCAAGCTCTGCCTTGGGCAGAGGAATAGTCTCATCTGGTAGTCTGGTGATATCTGAAACTTCCACCTCACCTCCATTACAGACAAAGGATTTAAAAGTGACATCTTTCTCTTCACAGGAGTCATTCTGGGAAACTCTGAACCCTTGCATGGCAGAGGAATCATCTAAGCTCCCAGAAGCCGGTCTCGTGATTGAAATGTCACTGAGACATGCTGTATCGATGTTAACCGAGGAAGCATCTCTTTCAGGATTATAATAGGGATGTTCTATGTGGTCATTGCATGACTGGACTATCATGCTGTCAGAGAACACTGAATCTTCTGTTTCAAAAGTGTTCTTCACAGCCTGATCCTTAGGTAAAACAATACTATATTCTGTCGAAATTGAATGGCCCGAAATCTCAACCTCACCACCAGCCCATATGAGGGATTTAAATGTTACGTCTCCAAGTCCACAGACTGTCTCGGTAGCAGTCGCATCAATGGTGGGAACTTTCTCTATTAAGCTGGGAGAATTGGCTTCCATCGCTTTGGCTGATGGAGGAGAGTGCGGGTGTTGGTCTGGGTCACTGAGAGGAAGGTCTCTCTGTTGATTAGAATGAGTGGGGAGTTAGAAAGAGCATTCAAAGAGACGTAAAAAACAGTGAAGATGCAGAGCTTTTCCAGGTGCTAGTCTAAACTTACCTTTGTCAGGTTCACAGGATCAGCATTGGGCAGTGATCTTGATTTGAGCCTGGAGGACGGAGTTGAGAGATGCAGGATTTCATTCTGCAGACTTCTCAAAGGGGTGCGCTCTCCACTTCTGGTGGAAGGCTAAGAACAAAAGATGAACAAAATATAATTTGCTTGTTCAATTGTCATTTACCGCTGTGTATCGTGTGCAAGACAGATGAGCACAGTCTTACCAAGCCTTCCCTATTTGAACTTGACTTCCTCGAGGACATTACTCTTGGCTGCTAGGCAAACTAGCTCTGCGACTGTAAAGAGTGACCAAAAAAGGTTTTGCATGGTTAAAACCAAATATCGGTCCAAGTAACATGGTCCCCTTTTCGGCTGGATAAGAATAACGTGAACCTAGCTAAGAACTTCATACTTTATTATGATCCTGACGGACATTTGGTCTGCAGCAGGCATCAAAAACACATCAGGACATTGACGATAACGAGCATCAGAAATACAAAACATAGAAATTCCAGGAACAAACCATTAGCTCAAGTGAAAATGAAGACATTACAACCACATTGAACCAGCGAAACCAAAAACGGCGTCTCAGTGGAATCCAGCTATGGAAGGTAAGGCAGGACGTTTATTCCTGGCTCACTTTCTTAACCGTTGCCGGACACCACCTTCTTCCCCTCTTTCTCCGGTCATTGATTATTGTAAAACTGCGGTTAAAGACCTTATACTCGCCACTGCGTGGAGAGAAGTCCGCAAGTTGATCCACTGGGAGATTATGCGATTGAGTGTAGTGGATCCTGTTTTGTGATTGAGATTTGACAAGCAATCACCCAGCGCGGTTGTCAGGGGAAGTGGGAATAATATCTCCCATCTTCAGCTTGATCGCGGAAAACTGACAGGAAACGCGGCCACAATAACGGTACAAACAGGGGAACACTAGCTTAAAGACTAGCGAACACTGGTTGACCAAACAAGAAATTAAGAGACACGAACAAACAGACACGCAGTCAGAAATCAAAAGCGCCCAATCATAATGCTAATCATATTGAGAAGCTACTGACGTTATTAACTTAGGTACTGACAGCCGGCTAAAGTAACCTTATTAACGTACTGGCTAACATACCTAGCTTGGAAGTATAAAGTAACACTACTTTAATACCGATTATCTTGCCAGGTTCTAGCATATATGTTAGCTAAGTTGAGCGTTAACGTAACGTTAGTTGCACACGCCTCGCGACGGCACTTTATCCCGCTAACCTAACGAGATAAGGTCCAACTGACACGTAATTACCATGAAAACGTAGCCAACATCAACCAGGATTTCAAAAGCGACAAGTTTGAGCTAACAACAAACCTGACGTTGAGCTCCGTCAGCTTCGGCCGCGTTTCGTTCAAAACAAAAATCTCAGCTCTGTTATTGGTCCAGGCTTCTTCTTCGTCTTCTTTTTACTTTGCGGCACACCAGACACTTTGGCGTATTGCCGCCCTCCACAGGATGCAACTAGAACACACATAACTTCCCTTACGTTGCCGCTTATCTGCTGGCAAAGTTTTCAAAGAGAACATTCCAACCAAACACTGCACCAGGTGACCGTTCCTCCTCTCTGGTTGAAGGTGTGTTAATCAGTGGAATCACCTGGTGTAGTGTTTGGTTGGCATGAAAACCTGAACCAGAACAGAATTCTGCAGCCTCAAAATGAGGCGTCAGCTACAGTTCGTCCCAAACTAACAAGAAAGGGCAAAAAAGACACTTCATTGATATCCTTTGGGTCCCTGCCAAAATTACTCTAAAAGCGTTGTTGCTAAACGTGTTGAAAGTATTGCAACTACTCAGGAATGTCCTATGCTGGAACTCCATGTACCCATGTTGTGTAACAGTGCTTACATCTGTGGTTTTAATTTAGACTCTATATCTCCAAGTCCTATTCCGACTTCGATCTCCACCCAGCTTAAATTGAAAGGCAGAGCCAAAAACGGTAACACCAGAAACCTCAAAAAATACATATTTGTACTATACCTAGTCATATTCCACCTCAGCTAAATACACCTACGACACACATGGCGCTGATAAATGTAGGATCACTCACCACTAAAACATTACGTGTAGTGTAGAGACGTGGCTCAGCTCTGATGGTGCTGATGTCCTTGTTGTCCTCGTCTAACCCCCCCCCCTACCATTTTATGAGAAAATAGCAATTCCACTGCCTCAGGGCTGATCTGGGGACCGATATGAGGGTCTGAAATGGCCCTGCAGGGCCTCCATCAGGCTCCTCAGTCTTGTAGAAGGGAAGGAATTGCACCATCTACTCCTAGTTTGTTCTCCCATGTTTCTGTTCATGGATCCATCTATTTAGTTCTGTTTTTGTCTCATTGGGTGGCCTCAGTCTCTTGTACATATTCTCCTTCTTTGCCCATACATTTGTAGGCAGAGGCTGTTAGGGCAAATTCCTCCTGAATAATGGAGGTAAACTTGGTTGTGCACAATTGTTTGTGCTGTTTGACAGGTCACTCTACATTTGCACATGCAAATCCCCCCCAAATAGTTATATTCATAGATTTCTGTGTACTGGATCATGAGACAGAAGCAAACAACTATCATAATCTACAGTTCTGCATCCAGTAAACATGTACACAAAATGAAGAGGAAAAAAAGACAACCAACTATGCATTTCCAAAACTCCCCTTTATTTGCCTGCTTGTCATAGTTTCATTTATCTCGTCTTGCGGCGTCCGATTTTGGGGGAGTCCAAATGATCGATCATTAGTCTCAAATACACATTTGTAAGTGGGGAAATCATAGGGAAACATCATCTAGGTCAGGAGCACGATAGGCTGTTTTGCTTCTCTGAACAAATGGAAAGCAAGAGTCTTCTGCTCTAGAGCGAGGGGTTCTCAACGGGTCGGACCCGCAGTACCTCAGCAAAGCCCTGTCCAAACCAGCAGGTGATGTCAGCCGTGTCCAGGGTGAAGAAGAAGAGTTTGTCTCCACAGCGCGTCCTCCTGTACACTGACCGCGGGTCTGCTGACAGCACCCCTCTGATGGCGGCGGCAGCCTCCTCTGGACCGCGCAGGAACCTGAATCTGGGTCCGTCACTTCCGGGAGGTCCTGTATGGCAACAGAGTATTTTCAGTAGCAGCACTCTGCTCTGCTGAATGAATGATCGTTTTTTCATTAGCATCTCTGTCACAATGGCACCCTCTTGTGGAGAAAAGCACAACATCTCAATTTCCACTAGGTATAGGCCTCACCTCCTAATACTTCAGGAGGGCCAATAAAGTGGCTTACCTGAAGGGTGTGGGGGCAGGAACTCCGCCAACTGCCTCTCAGCGTGGGGGGTGAAGCGCACCTCCAGACTGGCCACAGGGGGCGCCCTGATCCAGCCAGCAATGGTACTGCAGGCCTCCTCCCCATAGCAAGGGCGGTCAGACATCAACTCTGGTAGGTTGGTTTTAAGCGA
>OMOT01031517.1:0-12495 GCA_900312575.1 Acanthochaenus luetkenii
GGCATCTGAGAACATAGATCGTTGGGACGTCCCATTAATTTTTAAGATTGTGATACTGAAGTGATATTGTTGATTGTTGTACTGCTTGAGCAAACTTAAATAAATCTACTTTCCTGCATTTAAAGTAAGAGTTTCTCGTGTTATTTATCTTTATTTATCTATTTCGTAATCATTTAGCAAATGTAAGTGTCTAATTAAGGCTCATCTTATTTTTTGTAACGTTATGTCATAGACGAACGTGTTAGTCACTGATTCGCCTCGGAAGAGTGAGCTAAATTTCCAGAGCTATATTAAAATATCATACTTAAACAAAACAGCATTCATAATTATGTTTGTGTTATGCCATGAAACAGGTGTATTTATCTAATGTTTCAATAAAGCTTTGATTGAGAAAAGAATATGCATTTTGTATTTTCTAATAAGCAATATTTATAAGCAATTTTTAGCTGTATCGTTATCGATTGATCGTTCATTAACTTTGGCGTCTATCGAGCAAGGAAATTACCTAGAATTTGCAACCCTAACTAAGACATCTCTTAATTGTACCAACGAGTCCACATGAGATACTCTGGCAAAGACAACGGTTGCATAATTAACAAATATCTCAATTATTTTTATTTTTACACTGGAGACATGGAAGCTCATGACCACTTATTCATTTTTTCCTGTCCCAATTAGAAGTCAACTGTCATCCAGTCTGCAATCATTTCATTTTATACACACAGACTGTACAGGCATTTGTTATTCTGAGATGATCTGGCAAAATAAATAAACCGCTAAATGAATCAACTTGTATTGCATTACTATGCAACGTGATAAATATAATATTTTTATTCATAAACTGAGCACTAGTTGCATCTGTAGGCTACATGTGCAGAGTTAGTTAGAAAGGCAGGTTGGGACCAAAGGATCAAGTTTCAATTAAAGCTGGTAGCGGGAGGGGGGAGGGCCCGATGGGGGCGCCGTGTTGTTGTTTATTGCGAAGTTGAGGAGCAAGCAGTCATCCTCGCAAGGCTAACCAGCAATAGTTAGAGAGGAAGAGGAAGCTGCTCAGCCTCCCCCTAAAAATACAACTTTGGGAAGTCTCGTCGGGAAGAGTGACAGGTGCCACTGCCATGACCACTGCTGAGATAGAAATTTCAGAATAGGAGACTGACGCAGAAGCCGACCCGTTTTCCACTGCTGTCAAACGTAGCGCAGAAAGTATTTATGTATTTGCTCGACTAGCACTCCGTCAGAAACTGTTCAGTACAGCAGGGAATGTTTCGCCCCAAAGGTCTCTTCTGAAGCCGGACATGCTTTTGTTTCTGGCCAAAAATCTGTAGGCTATTCACGCTCTGAGGTTCCTGGACCTGTGGAACGCAGGCTTTAAACAGCATCATATATTCTGATTGAACTAAGTGTGAGTACTGAGACAAACGTATACCTTTTTATTGGTTTTACTATTTATTGGTTTTTTACTTGACGTTTACAAAAATGTTTACAATTTGCTCTTTCTAAAATGTTTCTACACATTTGCACTAGGCTGGAGCCATATTTTATTTATTTTGATGCCAATGACGTTTTATTAGGAACGGCCCAAAGGTCTCTTCTGAAGCCGGACCAAGTGGACATGCTTTAGTTTCTGCACACACTCACCCATGAGTTGTTCCTGGAGTTTCTTCTTCTCTGGGTTTTCCCCCTCGCTGTCGCTGTCACTCCTAGATAGGACACAAGCACATAAAGAAATATGAAACAAACATACCCCACTTTTAAGTCTCCAATTTAACGTCTCAGTCTCAGCGGTTGATTTTAACTCTGGAGTGTTTCCTCCTTTAGTTGGGTTCATTTGACAAGGTGAGAACAATGCCATATGATCTCTGATGGAACCAAATAACGGCACCAAGACGCCAGAAAACGCGAGTCTGTCCTCTTCCAAGAGAACTGTGGTGCAATTCATTAGTAGTAAGAAAGTAATCCAAACCAACTACAGGAAACTACCATAAAACACAAGGGTTTATGGGTATAAGGAGACGGATGTTGACATCTGTTAGCCAGCAGTTCCTCATGCTTGGGAAGCCTACCATAACTAAATGAAGTCTGGACTGATGCTCATATTCAACTATATCTTCATGTGTTCTGTATGAACACCAGAGAAGGGAAATTACAGCAAAGAGCACAGACAAGTCCGTCATGCTTAGCTAAAGTTACAGAGACTGGAATCAGATTTGTCCTCTCTAAAATCTCTAACCTGGCAGGATGCCACGTCACCAAAACTCTGTCCAATAAACAAGCTACTTCTGAATCCATGTGACTTTTGTTTACAAGCCCTGGTTGGTTGGCTTGTAATTGGGCAGAGTGAACCTAAATGAACAAAGTACAAAGATGCAACAAAGTTAACTTTTCTATAGTGATTCAGATTAGTGTGCTCAGATAGAGCAGAAGAGTGACAGCATACTTGTCATTGCTCTGTGCCTCCTTGACAGGCTTCTTGCCCTGTTTGTCTTTGTTCTTCAGGTAGTCCTTGAGTTTCTCCGCTCTGTCCAGATACTGCATACACTTTGTTCGTATGCTCTCCTTCGCCTTGTCACTGTGGGCCTCATCTGAAGGAAAGATGAAATCCCAAACAGAAATGTGACTGAAACCCTCAAATGTTTATAAGGAAAAGGAATGCAAAAATAACTAGAGGGGTGCTGTGACATCCAGCGATGTCTTACTTACTTGAGCAATCAGCGCTGGATGCTGTGTTGGTGTTAAAATTATAAATATATGGATTCTATGTTATATATACATGTTATGGCATTGTGTATTGACTGTAAGGCTGCAGTGCTCACATTTGATAGCATGTAGGAAGTACTCCACAGCATGCTGGTATAGGCGCAAGGCCTCCTCATAGTTCTTTGCCTTGTCTTCCTCTGTGGCTTTGGTCACAAGATCAATCGCTTTCTGTAAGAGGTACAGAGAGATAATGTAGGTGGACAGAAGAAAGAGAGTATGATGTCAACAGAGGAGCCTGGTCTAAGATGAGGGGATAAGTTAACTAACGTGTCAAATAATAGAAGCCAATTCGTTTATTGAGGTCTACGACAAATATTCCACTGCTATTTGTTATACCAGCCATCAGACCAAAACCCTCCAGGAGGGTTATTGTTTAGCATACATTCTAGTTGGAGCGACCAGGGGGCACAGCCCAGCTAGCTAGCAGCTTGTTAGCAAGCTAGCTACCGTTATAAACATTCCCCCGTGAAGCAATCCACAACCGTGTCCTGAATTCTTGCAATTACTGTTTTGATATTTAGCTTGCTGGTCCAACACATATTGTCAATGCAATTAAAATGGCGTATTGTCAACTGATACAGCTAACTAAGTTGGCTTGCTAACAAAGATACCTTTAGCGTTCAAGCTGCTGTACAATGGGTTGTGTCCATCTGTAACTAACGTTAGCTAACTTACTTAGCTAGCTAGCTAACAGTAGTCTACCTGTAATGTTGACGTTGTCATTTCATCTCACTCTTCTGCTATCCGCCCAGATTTTAGTTTGAAGCAATGCGGCTGTTAACTGTATTGTATTCTTCGGGGACAGATTGCACTTGACATGACAGAAGATAACTAGCAAAGATGACAGCAGAAACAACACTGCGTCTACTGGTAGGTCAGTGTCAAACTCCAATTAATAAGAAAAAGAAACTATTTCCAGTCATAACTTCCAAAATAAAACCCCAATATATGTGCATGTTTTTGAGAACCACAAGTACCCAAATAAAAATGAAGAATATATTTTGGAAGGAATGTGTGGTCAATTCTAATTCAATTGATGTCTTTTTTAACAAAACCATTATGAAAACCCCAATACTTAATTGTTCTGTTTTTAAAGTAGCAATTTTAATTTGAAGACAAGATTTTATATTTTCTGGTCGTATTTCTGGCAAACACTGGTAGCTTGACGCAGCGTATTGTGCAAGCGATGTATGGGTGCTGCTACCTAGCGGCCATGTTGGTGCTATGGATGAATTTAAATTATTTTTAATGTAACCACATTCAAAAGGGCATTACAAAAGGGCGACATACATTAATAAATCTGAGCATGTAAAGTTTGAGAGCAACAAATCAATAAAATAAAATTTTGGGGGAACATTTTTTCATATAACGTTAACTTACATTCATCCATCGATCCATCCATCTTCAACCGCTTCTCCGAAGTCGGGTCGCGGAGGTCGCAGCTCCAGCAGAGGCCCCGAAACTTCCCTTTCCCTGGCCACATTAACCAGCTCTGACTGATCCCAAGGCGTTCCCAGGCCAGTGTAGAGATATAATCCCTCCACCTAACGTTAGTCCTCGGTCTGCCCCGTGGTCTCCTCCCAGCTGGACTAGCCTGGAAAACCTCCCTAGGGAGGCAACAAGGTGGCGTCCTTACAAAATGCCCGAACCACCTCAAATGGCTCCAGAATGAGGTCAATTTTCTTAAGTGTCTTCTTACGAACTTCGTATGACCAACCCTAAGATCGATCCCCGCTGGATTCATGAATGAGTGGAAATGTGTTCTTAAACCACCAGTGTTCTCTCCTCCAATGAGGAATGCCACTGATTCTTAAATTGAGCGCGCGTTCTCCTACACCTGAATTTGCATACATAAACGCCCCGCCAGCTACTTATAAGGGCATGCAACCACAGAACCGTGTGCACACAGAATATGCCATATTGTGTGTGTAGGCCTACGGTGCAGACTTGGCCCTTTAAATAGCGCGATTGATCACTGATTATTGGATGACATGATTCGATTGACATGATTGATGTTCAAGTTCAAGGTTTTATTTGTCACATGCAACATCATACCAGTAAGATGAGCAGTGGAATGTTTCTCCACTGGCTCTTACAATGTGCACACTAAGCAAGGTAAAAAAATAAAACCAATAAGAAAATATCAATAGAGAACAAGACGGTATATGGACTATTAATACATATAAATTGTACAGTTGAGTTAAATACATGAGTAGGCTACTTGTGGATCTTGATAGGTCCTATCTATATGATGTAGGCCCATATGATATATTTTAGTTATGGATATTCACATGTTTATTTACAGAATGTAGATGTGTCCATTCTATTCCACTATGGCTATATCCACGTGATTGAGTTTAGTGCTTATTTATTTATTCACTGCCATTTGCAGTGTTCGTGTAGTGCTTTTATTTATTTTGACATCACAATGCCTCGTAGAATCATGACTATGAATGTGAAATGTAATTGTTAATGAAACAAATATTCTGGTATTTATTATTATTTAAATCCGAGGATGTCTGTAGAATTGATGTGAATGCATGATTTCTCACAAATTCAGCCCTTAAGAACACGGCGCACTCCAGTCTGGCCGACTTACGACTGCTCTTTCGTGTTCTTAAATCCTGTTTTTAGCTGAGAACGAGTCCCAGATAAGAAACCATTCAGGAATGCCATAATTGTCCCGGGAACTTCGTAAGTGGACTTAAGAAGACATTTCTTCTTAACTTTTTCTTAACTGTGTTCAGGAATGAGGTCCAGTGTCATTTCAGTTTTGGAAGCTGCAAATATTGAAATATTGAAGATATTTAATATATCTTAACAAAACCAACATTTATGAATACAATATTTAGCCATAACTATAATATTGTTAGAAAAAATACTCCATAAAGCATACATTTGTTTTACTATATTGACAGGAATTATGGTTGGAAACCATCCACCCATACAATTTATAAGCGTAATCTTTCCAAAGTGTCACAACAGACCACACAACAACAGGTATCATTTTGTAAGTTTTATTGGTAGATATTTACATTAGAGATTACATTGCTATCATACATTGTATACTGCATCTTGGTAGGAAGTCTAAAATACTTTGCATATGACAGGTTTCGCAGCAGCACTTATTCCTCTTGTGCTAAATGATTGTGTTGGACGCAAGCTGCCACAGATATTACCGTTGGTTCAAAAAAACCTTCTTGAAGCATTGCTTTGCATAGACAGGATAGCCACGATTTGAAAACATAAAAAGAGACAGAAGAGAATAATGTGGAGAGGAGGAGATGCGTACATTCACAGGTTTAAAGGGATTAGATGGGCTAGTGCACCAAGCTGAAAGAGTGACCGTCTGTAGCTCGAAGAAACTTGACCAACTTCAGACACTCAGATCTCTGAACTGACACAGCAAGGAGACAATGCACACACACAAGTCTAGTACTTTAGTGTTGAATTGTTTCCCAGAACATTGCTCAATAGTCTGTGCAGCAGGTTAGAGAAACATGTATAAATGTAAAGGTATGGGCTTCACTTTTTGAGGCAAATGGAAATGGACAAAATCGCCTGTAAACGGGATGGGGTTGAAAACTGGGCACAAAAATCAGTGTGGGCAACATAGTAGGGCAAATGTTATGAGGAATTGCCTCCAATGTGTATCAGGACCTTTTGTGTGCATGTGTTACAGACCAAATTCAACTCCAATCACCCACACTTCTAATGTCATTCAAAGGAAAACCCCTTTGTCCAAATGCGATTTTAACATGCAGTCAGGAACCATGGCTTACTAAAAATAGAAACAACTAGAATCTAAGAGAATGATATGCTGCTTTCAGACAAAAATTGGAATCAAGAGAGAGATCAAGGTCCAAATAAGAAGCACACAGGTCATTCAGAGGTTATAAACATGGGCGACTATGATCCTTATCTGAGGACAGAAGGGTTGTCTTGTTTTCCTGCGCTGCAAGATCAGTAGGTACAGTACAGTACATTGTCTGCGGCCCCAAAAGGACACAGTGGATCTACTGAAGATCACGGCTCACTTGAAAAATATGTACCATGAACCAACTGAAGGTTATGAAAAATTGTGGGGCTTGACTACAGTCATGTTGCTTTCAGAGTCAAATCTTAAAACAGGCATTGTTGGAATGAATTGAAGGAAAGATTGTAATTGGATTAGCCAATTTAAACATTCAAACTTCACCAGTCACTTTACTGTATCACTTCTATTTCAGAACATTGACAACCAAATCTACATTGTCTGGGGGCATTATGCCTATAGCTGATGTGGAATGGGCAAACAAAAGAGTTTGCTGATGGCAGTTGACAGTAATGTTCAGATCAGCATGGGATTATTGTTCAAATGAAACTTTCTTCAGCTTTCTTCGACTCTACAAATGGGGAAAAAGGAAGGAGAAAGCCATGAGCTGGTAGGCATCAACTATAACTCCTCTACTGCAGGGGTTCTTAGGTTTGTTTTTGTCATCCCAGGAGCTAAGAAATCTCACCCATGGACCAATAAAGTTCTGTTCATTAAAATGTATTATTATTCATGACATGCGAGGACCCACCTTGAAACAAGCCTGTTAACAGATTGTGTCCCCTGCCAATGTTTAGGAAATGCTGCTCTAAGTGGGTTCAGACTAGAGAGGTAAGAGGACAGGAGTAATCTCAGGCAAAGTAGAACGGAGATGATAGTGACTTTGAGACAGAAGGACAAAGTGGTGGTGGTAGGAGGGGTACATACTGACATTTCATAAGTCATCTGATACAGAGTTCATTTTAAGTTCAATGTCAGGAAGTCATGCTAACATAAGATCAACATTTATGTAACAAACGACATTAAAAACAACAACAACACGGTTTACACTATATGAGTAATACTACTGCTATGCATGTTGAAAGCTTACGTAGTTTTAAAATGTATCTTATTGTGTGACATACAAAGAAGAAAATGTTACAAAGAGCATCTTTGACTACATGGAAAAAGGCACTGTTGGCAATCCTGATTACAACAGTAGTTTGGGATAATGTGCTAAAAGGCGAGTCTTTCAGACAAAAGGCGCACTATCAAGCCAACATAAGCATGTAGTATTAAAACACACACACACAAGCTCGTTCATGCAAACAAGCAGAAACACACACACACACAGAGATACACACCTTTCACCATTCACAAAATCTCTGCATGCAAGCTAAATTAACTCCATGCTAACTCTACAAATCTCTCTCTCTCTCTCTCTCTCCTGGAATGATAGGCAGAGTGAAACGAGGGAACATTTACAAATCTGTTCTTGGGTGTGTTTGAATTGTAAAAGAAAATCCTTCCTTTCCTTGATACTCTTCAGTAACACTTTACTTCAAGTGCATTGGTGAGGTATCATAGGTGCATTAGAGTTTTGCTTTTTAATGTTATAATCACAATCTCATAGCTACTTAATATATAGCTAATAGTTAATAGTTATTCAGTTGCCCCAAAAGTAACCCCTGAAGGTTTCGCACATGTCTTACAGGATCACATTCTAATTAGAATGCTTATAATGCACTCAGAATATGCTTACAACATGCCTTGTTTGCCTTATAATACCTTATACCACTTCAAGCATAGTGCCATTTCCTTGACCTTGCGATAAAAAGAGGAGAAGGTGGAAGAGAAGCCCCATTTTTGGAGACAATCACAAAATTACCTGAGGCTGAAGTCGTCCTTCAGTGCCATGAATGAGAGAAATTGCAAAAAAATTAAACAAACAAAATAAAAAATATCCCCAACATCTGCATTTTGGGAGCTACTTCACCCTCCACCCAGTGCCTGGGCTCATTGGTGACCTGTTGTCCATGCTGCTGTTGGTTCACGTGAGCAGGCCCATACGAGTCAGCTTGGCAGACAGGAAGGAGTGGAGAACAAACACCACCGGCTTTGGACCAGAGTGGAGGTCAAATACCTGGAGGAGGGAGGGAAGGGACGGGATGGGAGAAAGGAGGAAAACAGCAGGGTAGAGGAGGCAGGAAGAGAGACAGGCCAGATGAGGGAAGAAAAACAGAAAAGAAAACAAAAATGAAGAGGTCGTATTTGACCACACTATACATGCTGAAATGTGTGGTAACTGAACTGAGAGCTTACGCAGAACATAGTGGGTATATTATACAAATGTGTTCACTACCTGATTTCACTCCTTGTGCCTCCCTTTCATTTGTGCCATTTTATGCAGGGGTGTCAATTCAGTAAACCCTATGCTGTGGCGGAGACCCTGCACCTAATGTTTGCCACCAAACTAGATAACATTTCTGGGGACAAAGTAAAGCAATGACTGATGACTGACGAGTTATTATTATAATTTGGCCAATGTGATGAATTATTAGACGTAAGTCACCAAATTATCAGTTTAGAGGGAACATTGGTCTTGAATTTTCCTTTAATGTGCAGTTTTTATTTTAGATATGGCGTCCACATAGATTTCTGGTATTGTTTGCTCTGTCTTTGCTCTTCATTATAATGAGAAAAGCTACAATTTAGCTTTTGAAATACAATTGAGATGAGGAAATAAAGTGCACCGTAATTATTGAAATGGGCTTTTACATAGTCAGTTGGACATAGCTGCTCGGCTACAATATCAATGATGGTAGATCAAGATAAGCGCCAAGTGCTGTGCCTTGCCACACCCAGTTGACGCCCATGACTTTGTGTCACATACTGAATCAACCCAATTGCTTTCTGGGAGGAGCACTAAATGGCCACAGGTGGGAGATTAAGTGAAAGCTAAGGATTATCACATGTCTTCCCTCAGTGGCCCATAACATACCATTTCTCCCTCTGGACCCCCAAAGTCCAGGCAAAGGTTGTGTATTCCATCGTCAGCGGACATCTTGAGCTTCTCAAAGGGGTATCTGTACAGCACAGCACCCCCAGCAGGGTCGGCAGGCTCTCGCATCACAGTGAAGCCCTTCTCGTAGTGCAGCGTCAGACGAACATCCTGCCTGTTCAATGTGCAACCTGTTGGGTTGGGGGTGGGGGTTGAGACAGAGGTCTGAGTGGCTAAGTGTAAGTAAAGGGTGGATAACATTTATATGAGTGCGTCTGAAAATGTGCCAGTATATCACGTCTGAATTAGTGGGGATGCTCTTTTCTGCAGCCACACTTTGTTGGGGCGGCAGTAGCTCAGGAGGTACAGTTCCCGCCCCACAACCGCAAGGTTGGCGGTTGAAGTCCAGCTCCTCCCAGGGAAAAAACAATCTGTCGTAGTGTCCTTGAGAAAGACACCTAACCCCAAATTGCTCCCGTTGAGCAGGCTGGCGCCTTGCATGGCTGCCTCCACCAACAGTATGATATGTAAGTCGCTTTGGATAAAAGCATCTGCTAAATGCTGTAATGTAATGTAATTTCGTCTGATAAGCCAAGTGTATTTTTACATAGCCTAGTGATGCTTTAAATGTGTATTCATCTGATTCGAAGCATTTTCATGTATATTATTGTAACTTGTTCCTCCACAACTGTGTGTTTGTGTAGCAGCAGGACAGGGAAGGGGAAAAAGGCTGATGTTTTCCAGTGCTGTTACTGCAGCCAACTATTGTTCTCTACTGAGTGGAAACATTCCCCTCTGCTGGCTCCGACTTCTGCTTTTCCTACACAGTGTTACTCTCTCTGTGCAACATTTAATCTGCACTACATTACTACTGTGTCACTCACCATCAGAAACTTCCTGTGTCAGAGTTAAATTATCATGCCACTTTAAAGCCTCTACACAGAAATGTATGTAAATGTGTGGACGGCAGGTTATGTAGAGAGCCCAAGAGTGCTTGTTCAATTCCTTGTACTGACAGTGCCCAGCACAGTCAAAGTGTACTTGAGCAAGGGCATCATCTAACCCCCATGTAAATGTGTCCCATCAAATTAGCAACCTGGGTGCTGAAAAGTAGCTAACATTAGCTAAAATACCATGATCCTTGTGCTACAGGAACCCTTTCAGGCAGTGTGTTTTTGTCTGCAAAAATAACCAATGAAGGGTTTAGTTTGAAAACATAATATATCCATTTTGAAAAAGAACTCCTACCTAGAAATTCACTACGCAATAGTTCCTTAGTAAGGATGATTTCATCCTCAAAAGTGAACCTGGGTCCTCTGATTAAAGGACAGTCTCTACTCACTGCGCCACCCTACTGTTACCCTGTGCACACTGAAACAAACTGTAATAAACACCCTGTATGTAATAGGCACATGCAGTCATCCAAACATATGCATACACACATATTGTGCAAGTATGCTTGCAGGAGAAAATGAATTGACCCACATGCAGACACAAACGTAAGGTCTTTCTCAATATGTTCTTGTCCGTTCTTACGTCCTCCATGTGTTTGACAAAATATGCAACATCTGACGTACGATTCCAAAACGTAAGAACCTGTGCCTAAGTGGAAGGAGAGGTGCAGTAGGGGGTGTATTAGCAATGATCAAGCAGCACAAGGATGTCAAGGATTATTGGGATTACTTGTGCTGCACCACCTGCCTGCTCAGACCAGGTGAGAAGTGCATGGCGCAAGGCGCAGTTGTGTTATGTGCTATTTTTGTGCCGTTACTAAACCCCCAAAAGCAAAGTGGACGCATCTCCATTCCACGGACCCACCATCTACGGGATGAACCGCTGGCGTCGGGTGCACTGCCAGATAGGTGGCCGTGATGTTAGACAGACCAGACCCGTGAGTTCACCCCGGTGGACAAGAGGATCGCCTCCCTACGCCTAAGTTTTGTTGTTGTTATCGTATCATCTGATCTGAGGAAGAGTGGGGTGGAGCTGTCAACAGATCAACATCAGCGGGTTGGCTGGCCGGGGAAGCCTCTGGACAGACCTGATAAGCCCAAACGTATAGTACGAGTGAACTGGGAACATCTGGAGGAGGCCCCTGTCTGGGAGACCTTCAACTCTCACCTCCGGCAGAGCTTCTCTGACATCTCTGTGGAGGTTGGGGGCATTGAACCAGAGTAGTTGGTGTTCAAAGCCTCCATTGCTGAAGCTGAAGCTGCGGCTGGGAGCTGTGGTCTAAAAGTCTTAGGGACCTCAAGAGGCGGTAACCCTCGAACATCCTGGTGGACACCGGTGGTCAGGGAAGCTGTCCGACTGAAGAAGGAGGCCTTCGGGGAATGTTATATGGAGGATGGCAGCCTCAGCCGTGACAGAGGCGTAGCAGCGGGTGTGGAAGGAGTTTGGAGAAGCCATGGAGAAGGACTTTAGGTCAGCACCAAAGCGCTTCTAGAAAATCGTCCGGCAACTCAGGAGGGGAAAGCGGGGAACCATCCAAACTGTGTACAGCAGGGATAGGACACTGCTGACATTAAATTACAGCATTTAGGAGACGCTTTTATCCAAAGCGACTTACATGTCATACCGTTGGCGGAGGCAGCCATGCAAGGTACCAACCTGCTCAACGGGAGCAATTTGGGGTTAGGTGTCTTGCTCAGGGACACTACGACAGATTATTTCCCGGGAGGAGCTGGACTCGAACCGCCGACCTTGCAGTTGCGGGGCGGGAACTCTACCTCCTGAGCTACTGCCGCCCATCACACCATGCACCACACTACACACAACACATATATTTGCATGTCTTTTTGACTGTGGGAGGAAACCGGAGCACCCGGAGGAAACCCACGCGAACACGGGGAGAACATGCAAACTCCACACAGAAAGGGCCAGGCGAGATTTGAACCCAGGACCTTCTTGCTGTGAGGCGACAGTGCTAACCACTGCGCCACCG
>OMOT01031518.1:0-11257 GCA_900312575.1 Acanthochaenus luetkenii
CATTTTTAATAATAAAAAACTGGTTTAAGCAGGTGTATCCAAACTTTGACTGGTACTGTATATACACAGTGTTTTTGTGTCACGTATCATACATACATTTAATCTGCATAATAACACATTATGGTGGTTAATAAAAACAGTGGTCAGAGCAGTTTGTTAGTGAAAAAGACTTGTATTGATAATAGAGTAGGACAGTGCAACAGTGCTGGAAATTGTGCCTGTCGCTTCAAGATTGTTTCATTCTGGGTAGTGAGAGGAGCCATGTTTCCCATGTGTGTTTTTCTACATGCAGAGAAAGTCCGTGTTTAGCGGTTGCGGTCGGTAGAGCAGCCCAGTGAGATGTACCATGCGTTACACTTTCCTTACACTATTGGTGTTCTTTACACTACTGTCACGGAAGTAATAAATGTCCTGCCGAGAGCGAGAGAGAGAGAGAGAGAGCTAAGGAGAGAGCGAGAGAGAGCGAAGGAGAGAGCGAGAGAGAGAGAGAGCGAGCGAGAGATGTTTTGCCTCCTGATATCCAGGAAGTAGCCGGATGGTTCAGTATGGCAGTTTGCAGCCTGGGTGCGTTTTGTCTGAATTATTTCTACCCGGCCGTAAAATCCAAACTGCGCCCAGACACTTTCAGCCCAGATGGAGCCGGTTGGGTTACTTCTTCTCTTTCCGTATCCTGCTGGACCGGCGGCAAACAGACATTTTGATGACGAAATGTCTGAACGTAAGAATCGATTCTTGGGAGTTGGTGAATCGATCGATGCTCGTGGACAATAGAATCACGATTCTTGCATGAATCGATTTTTCCCACCACCCCTAGTCGAACATGTTAAGTCCTCAACGCCGACATCACCCTGGCATCACACTGGCCAGCACGAGGAGAGGAGGAGAGCTGGTAGGGCCAAAACAACTTGCCCTTCCCGCAGCTTCTAAGTCATTTCTCAGTGCTAATTCAGACAGGCACAGAGCAATAACCAAAGCCTCGGGGGGGTTTATCACGAAAGATTTGCAGCCCTATTCAGTAGTCGATTTCAGTACATGATTAAAACGCTTGAGCCACGGTATGATGTCCCTTCTGGTATCCACTTCAGCAACAAGGTAGTTCCTTATCTTCTTGAAGAAGAACATGAAGATAGTGAACCGAGTTAGACTGAACTGAGCTGATCTCTGAATGTGAGTTTAAGCTGCACTCTATGTAGTCTACAATACAGGTATATTTTACGTTATAAGTGGCATATTTACTGGCATAAGAAAGTTTTCATTAAGGCAAACGTAAGATTTTTTAAATTAAATACGTTGAGTAAATTGTCATTTGCAATCGTATCTCCCCTCCCCAGTGCACAGCTACATTTGTATGTTCAATTAAACGTGTTTGTAAGGCTGTGCAACTAATTATACTGTGTGTAATATGGTACGGCCTGTTTACAGTAGAGATTACAGGTGTATCCACTTTATACTACATGTGTGTCAAGGGAATTCCTTTTTCTTCCAACTGGGAAGGTGGATCCCAACTCATCAGCTCCCAATTCATCAACAAATCAGCCATCAGAAGGTGTAAAGAACCATTAGTTTGAAACACACCATTTTTTAAATTAAAATATTCCCATTCATGTCCTCTTAAGAACATTTGAGAAAGAATTGCAGGGTCCGCTGAAGTAGTGATGAAGGCCTGTAACGGTATGGAATTTTGTAAAAAAATAATCCATGGCTATTAATTTTTCACTTTCCAATTTCTTGCAAGGAAAATCAACATTTACTTTGGTTTAATTGGAGACAATTGTAAGGTCTAGGAGGGTTACAGATATTTATATACAGATTCAAAAATATAATAATTACTCAAATGAGTGAATATTAGATTAGCGAGTATTAAAATATTGAATGGAATAGAGTGAACCATTCTTTAAAAAGGAACATTTGCGTGTTTGTGCCGACAGAAAGTCTGAGGCGTATGGGGAATCCTTAACATGCCAATGTATAGGAAATAGTAATAGGAGACAGAAGAACATACAAGAAGAGGTATGCATTTTGTTATTGTTATTATGAGAGATTGTAATTTACTTCATCCTGGTGTAATTTTTTACTCTGTTCTTATTAAAGAGAGAAGCTATTATTACTTGGGTGTCTTGGCTCCTTGCGTGAGTATCTAGCCTGATCCTGGCAAAGATCCTGCCTAATTGAATTAAATATTTATTTATGTAAAATAGATAGTGGGTGTTAGTCCTTGACTGTCTTGCGTTTAGTCACATTTTTCTGCCTCTAAGCAAGTGGAACCCGTCATGATTAATTGCTTCCTCTTGCAAATACCATGTCAGCTCTGGGTTCACATTCTTTGGGATGTGACCGGACGTTTTCCCTTAGTCTTGCAAACAAGGTCTCCAAGATTCCTTTACTTGACTGGGTGTGGCATGCTTGCTCCTTCTCCATCATCCCCAGCCATTGATATAGTGTGACCCATCTACATCTGTTCCCTGTCTTTCATCTTTAGGCACGCCTAGTATCTCCTGTAATCAGTGTCTCTTCTGTCTTCCTCCTTGATATCACCATTGTCCCTGTAGTACGGTATCTGACAAATGCAAACGCCTTACATGGGCCCAAAGCAATTCCATTAAGCTGCAACTTTAGAAATTATGCAAATTTAAAAAACGCGTGTGAAAATCGAAAGCATTAGAGCCAAACACTGCCATGTTCTAACACTCATACAGAAACCAACAACGACCTGACACATTCAAAGGTAACTGACTTTATTTCCATCAATACCGGTTGCAAAGAACTGTTTGCTCAGTAACTTGTGTATCCACCCACAATACATCTGCGTCGCATGGAGTGGATCAACCGATTTATGCTGTCCTGGGCAATTGCATCCCATCCCTGAATGAAGATGACACACTATTCAACAACAGTGGCGTGAGCATGAATCTGCAACCGGATAGCTCGCCCCAACTGCTCCCACAGCAACTCGATGGGGTTCAAGTCCAGTGAGCAGGCGGGCCACTCCATGCGTGTGATGCCATTTTGCTGCAAGAATGCATCCATGATCCGGGCTCGGTAAGGGCGCACGTTGTAATCTTTCAACACAAAGCCATTGCCTATCAGCTGGGCACAAGGGATGACGTGTGGCTGCAATGTCTCAGCGATGGCTAGAAAAGCCTAATCACCATTGGTAAGCCACGATTGGCATTCATTTGACAATGACTACAAGAAAAACAGCTGGAATGAAAAGATGAAGTAGGGTGTGTGCGTCCTTTTTGTGAATTTTGTATTGTAATTGTAATTCTATGTCTGTCTAAGTAGCCCAAATATTTACTAGATGTCTAAACATCAGTGCACATGTATTAATCAACAACAATAGTAACAACTTTGGTAGGTTGATCATCAAATATAGGCTATATATATGCTTCGGTGGTGCAAATATGACCACGTTTATTTCCACAGTGTATTTCCGCTGTATTTCAGTTGTTGCTAGTTATGTCATGTAAATTATTCAAGCAGTACTTAACAGCATTTTATTTTGGTATGTTCTTTATCATGAAGGATGAAATGTTTCTGCATGATGAGATGACTCTTCTGTTTTAGGAATAATAGATGTCTAAAACAAAGGCAAATATTGAGGTTTTACAAAGAGGAAGCCATGCCAGGGAGTTGATTAGGGCCAGGTTCAAACTATTGAACCCAGACAGGGTGAAAATGATGTCCCAGAGGACAGGCAGGGCCAAATCAGCTGTGACCCTACCAGCTGCAGGCCTACAGGTGAAGCAGCCAGGGACATATACAGAGACAATCGTCAGGTCAGAACACTAAACATTGACCAACAACGGTTTGCAGAAAGTAGCTCAACCACTTGATTTGTGTTTCACATCACAGTTATTTCTCACAGTCCTATTTCATTTCATAACTGGTGTTGGTGTAATGAAGGTAGTAGTTGGGGGCCGGGCGTGGCGGTGAGATGGTTGCGTGGTTCTCCAGAGCTTAGCATAGGGTTTAAATCTCCTTTCTCTCTCTCTCACCTTCACCCCTGCTCTCTTCCCTCTCTGATGTTTCAGCAGTTTGGTTGGTTGAGTCTTAAGACCTGGGCCGGGCTCTGGCCCCACTGCTCATGAGTGTAGGAAAATATAGTGTAGTTTATAGTCCAGAAGTCCCATAGAAAGGTGGTAAAAGAAGTTGAGTAGAAAGTACTAAAAATAAAGAGAAATGTAAACAATAGTACATTGAAGCAAATCTTGGTGCTGAATAGAACACAAGGAAAAAGGGAGAATAATAGCAGAATAATAGAGATGAATGCAAGAGCCACTGCAACAGTCATCCAGTTCCTTCAGAGACTGAAGGAGTTTGGACCATTATAGCAACAAGTTGTATTTGGTAGAAAAGGCTCTGCTCTTGAGGATGTTCCCCAATGAATCCAAGTAGCATGCAGGGATCCAAGGCATTCTGTATACCATTCAATAATATGAAAACCAACGTAAAACAGACATCATTCAGAGATGGCTTGCAGTACAGATAGGAGGTGGTTGGGTTGGTGGAGGGAGTATGAATGATCAGCAGAGTGTGAGCTGTTGGATTATAAAGACCACCTCATTGACTTGTTTGAATGTGATTGGTGTTTGAGAGTAAGTACATTTTTGTGATACATTTTTTGTGATAATCCAGATGTGGTAGGACAAAGGGGACTTTGTGTGGCGGAGGTATGCGCTCTGCCGAGTTCTCTCTAGTTCTCTCAGTGGAACCTCTCTATCCCCTAAAGCATACATACCATTAGATGAAGGGAGAATTGATACTCTCACTTGGTTTCCATTCCACTTGTCATTCTTATCCCCTCTGACATCATGCCTGCCTGCACGTGTTCATGTGTATACGTTACACACACACACACACACATACACACACACTCACACATGCATATCTTGGCTTATGCATGACCCATGGGTTAACACGTGCTGTTAGTGTAGTGCACACACAGCAGTGCTGTATGTTTCATTTACACACCCAACATACTGTATCACACACACTAACCAGCTACACACAAGGCATCCAGGAGCCTTCTGGGTTCTTCCTGAGCAAGTTTTACAACACATTTACATTTTAGGCATTTATCTGACACTTATCCAGAACAATTTACAATTAGTTCAGTAGTTGAATAAGCTTAAATTCCCACAAGCAACCAATAATACATTTTCCAGACAATAAATATTTATGTGTAATTGAGATTGAAGACGTTCTTTTATCCAGAATTTTTACGTAAAGAACAAGAGTAAAATGATATGCTTTACAACGATAGAAAGACTAATGTATTATTATTCGAGGGCTAATTTAAAGGCGAATATCTTCTATGCACATTTTCAATTGCTCATCTATTTGGGTCAAATTGAAACTGTACTCATAATTGAATCTGCTACAAAGTGTTTTCCCAATCCCTAATGTTTGTTATCTGTACTGACATGGAACACACAGGGCATAAATGGAAGGGGAATATAGTGGTATATGTGGAGATAATCGTGCACACAGTATTGTGCAGAATGTTCAGGAAGGGCAGGGGGGTTGTGGTGGAAAATATATATCTGTATATATGTAATGTAATGTAATATATCTGTATGGTTTTTGGTATAATGCATCCTCCAGGTTTGGTATATTCATAAAATAGATATTCCTATAGTTATGTGTTCATCTTCTCGGTGTGTTTCAAAGGATTGTCTATGAACTGTGGTAAACTGTTGAACTAGGTTAGGTAAGGATTTGGACATGGAATTGTTATTGTCCAACTTGGGTAATTCCATGGCCTTGTATGGGGAATAGGCTTAAAAACAGGATAGTCAGGGAAGGCAAGAGAAAGTAGGGAAAGGGTTGCAGTAGGGAAGAATCTGGATGGACCCAAGCAGCTATAGCCAGACAATTTGATATACACAGAATAACCGTGTCCAGGCTGGTGACCAGATATTGACACAGGTGATGTTAAGTACAGAAACAGGAGTGGTCGCCCACGTATCACAACTCGTCGTCTGGATCGATGCATTGAAACTACTGCTGCCAGGGAAATATTTTGTACTGCACGTAGCATACAGCTTGATATCCAAATGGCTGCAGGGCCAGGAGCAAGGAGGATATCAAGTCAGTCCGAAATCGTCTCCACCAAGCGGGTCTCAGAGCCCAGTGCCCTGCTCGACATCCAAGTCTGTCAGCAGCTCACAGAGCGGAAAGATTGCTGTGGGCCCGACATCACAGACATGCCTCGTCCACATGAGGCTTCAATGGAGGAACGTACTCTTCACAGATGATGTTGATGGTCGCTTGAAGGTATGGAGAACAATTCACTGATGATTGTCCAGGACATTCCCTCTCATCATCAGTCACCAACCTGGGTGTCAAAATGGACCCTCACTTCGCCTTTGAGGCTCACATCAAACAATTGTGCAAGACCTGCTTCTACCACCTCAGGAACATTGCCAAACTCCGTCCCACACTCACTCTGGCAGATGCGGAAAAGCTCGTCCACGCCTTCATCTCCTCCAGGCTGGGCTATTGCAATGCACTCCTCATCGGGATCCCTAGCAAGATTGATTGACTTTATTCATGATATTCGGGAGACAAAGAAAGATCCATGGGATGACATGTAAAAGTGTAAACACTTATTTCCACCATGGTCCCTGATGTCATAGAAACAGTACAGACAGTAACACATAACATAGAATCATCTAAAAACCTGTAGCAAAAACCCCAAGACAATCTTGGATAACGCTATTTATACAAATAAAAACTGATGAAAAAAGAAGAAAACACAACGCTCACAGGACCCGTCTGTCCTTAACCATCTGGTCATCTTACCCCAGAGATGAGCCCGGCAGTTTGATGTTGAGTGGAAGACTGTTCCATATTAAGGTCCCTGTTTAAAAAAAAAAAAAAAAGGTATATCAGTAGATGAGCTACCCTACGTTTTCTGGGTCGATATGAGCCCATGGGGAAGGTGGATGGGTGGGAGAGGGATGTAAAGAACAGGTAGGGAGGGGAGAAGGCAGGGTGGGTTTGAGAGAGGGAGAGAAGGTAGAGGGGTAGAACGGGTAGAGGGGTGGTAAGGGGAGGTTCAGGGTAAGGGGAGGGTGGAGAGAGGAGTAGAAATAGATCACACCTACAGAAAGGAGGGCCATATTGTGTTCTGTTCCTTTCCCCCCCCATTCTTCTGACTTGTGATCTGAACCCCTCTGGGGGAAAAATATAAAATAAATAAAAACATTTTGTCACAAAAAAATAAATAGAGAAAAGGGGAAATCATGTTGAGTTTTGAGCAGTGAGAGGAAAGGCGAAGGAAATGCATCAAAAAAAGACAGATACTATCTAGGCAGGGATTCATTCTCACTTCGTTGCTACCTGGCAATCCACTTTCAATTCTATGTTCGATTAATCGTGTTTCTAAAGCTGTGCAACCGTCCGCACATGTCACCTGCAATTTCCCTCTCGCTCCGTCTCCTACATCCTTCCTCATTCCCCTCATCTGTTAGCACAGGTGAGACGAAAGCCTTAATTTCTTCACTAAATTGTGTTTACTCTCAAAGTTTGGCATTGGAATGGTTTCAGGAGCTTCTCAGTCAAACACGCTTAAACAACCTTTCTTTGCTTGCCTCCTGTATCGTCTCTGTGTAATCCTTTAAGTAAACAATTTATCCGACTACGCTGGTGATATGAAATGGGAAGCTGCTTCCACTGCTTTGGTCTGAACCGGAAATGAGCTCTCCATTGCTCCCATGTTGTCTGATTGGGCCAATAATGGATTGTTTGCTTCTTCTTATGTCTGCTGATAGGCACACACAGTTTGAGCCTTTTAGTGAGAAGCCACACCCACTGACCAACCTTTCCACAATATTTTGTGCGAATCCGTTCATACATTTTGGAGTTATCCAAACAAGCAAGCAGACAAACAGACGGACTGAGGCGAAAACATAACCCCCATTTAACTCCGTTGGCGGACGTGAAAATGTTTTTGAGAAATCTTCTTGGCTGAGAGCAAAATAAAGAGCAGAGGATTTGTTTTTGTATGATGTGACACGTATCCACATCTGGGGGCTATGTCTTCTGGTGGACAACTGTCAGTCATGTTTGTGTGTGTGTGTGTGTGTGCCTTGGGGATAGAAACTATTGTGCACCATTTTGGAATGGCATCATATCATGTAATTAGATCTGTGCCTGTAGTTATCAAGCATCTCCGAGTAGAAAATTGGTCCCAACTGCCCGAAAGTTCTCAGTGATGCACATTTGGTCCTACTTTTACGCATAGGATTAAGAGAATGAATTCCTATGACATAGAATATGTCAGGGTGTATCTAGCAGAGCTCGAGAGGCGCATCGAGACGACGTCGAGCACACACATTTAGGGAGAGGAGGGATGTTTTGCAAACACTCAATAATGTAAATGTAATCAAAAGATACGGGTTTGACAGGGATGCTATTTATTATGTGACAGACCTCATGTGTGATGCTCCCCATCTACGGAAAGATCTTGTGCTCTCTCAGCAGAGATGAAAGTAATCGCCAATTTACCCTTCCTGTCTATAGGAAAAATACAACACTGTAAAGCAATGATTTGGGTCCATCACAGCCTTCTATCAGCAGAGCAAGCCGTCAAACCCTGTGGGCACCAAATATCATACCAAGTTTGATTGACTTTCCCACCACTCAACACCTACGTTTTCAGAAACAAGCCGTTTTCATGCAGCTCGCCAGTTTCCCAGGAGTTGTTGATGTCATTGACTGCACCCATGTCCAAATCATTCGTAAGCGGTACCATAGCATCGACACCCAAGTGTTTGGTGATGCTGATTATATGATACTTGATGTTGTTGCCAACTGGATCTACACAGGACTCTAGAGTTCTCGATGAGTGGGCTCAACATTCTGTTCAGCTACAATAGACTATGTAGTAGTGTACTTTATCAGCATAATGTTTATACAAAAAATATACTTCAATGTTTGCTTTTTGTTTGAAGGGCTCACAAGATCACAAGGAGCATTTTTATCTCCTTTAAAAAAAAAAGTTACTCATATTGAACTTCACTGACGTCTTGTTTTTGTAAATATGCAGTCCATTCACACTTTTAACGCGAGTAATTCTGAGACACTTGACAACTACAGGCCCTGGTCAGTGTTAACACCATCCAGTGCTGCTTCACTGCCGTTTAACAGACATGGAGGCTCAGATCTGACCGTATCCCTGCAGTTGTCCAGTGTTACTTCACATAACCTTGTTTCTGTCTAGTACTGCTGTATTAACAAATTTCTATCCAGTGCTGCTTCATAATCTTTTAACAGACAGGGTGGTACAGGTCTGACCTATTCCTAGAGGTAGTAAAGAACAATGTAAACACTATAATGACCAGGGTTGCTTCATAGCCCTTTGAGAGACATTGAGGTCGCGAGGTTGAACGTCTCCCAGCAACTCATTTCCTCCCAATAAGGCTGAAGATGAAGGGACTCGGCAGCTGTTCTTCAGGGCAAAACAGAAAGAGGCATTGTGGGACAGAGGAGGTCACGAGCAGAGGGACACAACAGATTCTGCTTTTCATAGAGGTTGTTGTGGTCATGGCAGGGTGGACTTTGACCTTTGGGGAATCAGAAAAAGAATTGGTCTCATCTGACAGGATGTGTTATATGATGCTGGAATGACTCTTAATCTGTAGCGGGGGAGAGAGAATGCACTTGAGCTAAATACTGAATGCTCTGTTCAAGGACTGTTAATAGGCCCTGCCCTGTTTCTGTCTCTGGCTATATGTCTCTGTCTTTGTGTCTTGGTCTCTGTCTCAGCCCTTTTCTGTCTCCAACTCTGTCTCTCCATCTTGCTCTGTCTATCTTCCATGTCCACAGTCTCTTTCTACTATATGTGTGTTTTTCTCTCATCATTATGGGGAGTATTGTTCTTATTCTTTTTCATCAGGACATGATAGTATATATATGAGGCATAGCACAAATGTGCAGCTGTAGAGAAGGGGGTGTGGGTGATGGAGAGGGAGAGGATGAAGAGAAACGGAAGAGAAAGAGTTGGGAGAAAAATAAAGGTGGAGAGAATGAAGAGACAGAGACGGGGAGAGAGAGTAAGATAACAGAATAAGAAATGTGTACTACAGCTACTCCTGTTTTAGTCCCGACTGTATAACAGGATTACAGAGACAGAGAAAAAAAAAGTCCTTCACATTTTCCTTCATGCTTTGATACCCATCGACAATTTTCATGTACGCGTGCACATAGACTGAATATGAATATTGTGCTAATCTTCCACCAATATCCTACAGAACCAGTACCTGGTTCTCCCCTGGTACAATGCATATACCTGGAATGTCTACGCTACACTTGACATAGTATGTTCTTGTGTTTATGCGTTAACATTAGGGGTGGGAATCGGTAGTGATGTCACGATTCGATTCAATTTCTATTCTTAGGGTCACGATTCGATTTCAGAATAGATTTTCTATTTCAGACGATTATCGATTCGATTTTCAATGACTTATCCACCATTTGACTGCAGTAGCCCATTAAATACACCCCAAGTGCAAAATGATGGCACCATGATTAAAAAACACTGAAAGCCTTCATGGCTTACCTAGCAGGGTCTGCTTCTGTTCCAGGGCATGACTCGCGGTGGTGCTGCGATGAAAGAAGCTAGTGATGCGCTTGACTACCGATCAGTCGGGCTACTGAGGGCAACTTCAAGGCTCGCTGGCAGGCGAGGTTGAGGGTGTTTGCGTAACACCTCATATGTAGAAAGTTCCCCAGCTGCGCAGC
Source organism: Acanthochaenus luetkenii (assembly GCA_900312575.1). NCBI lineage: Eukaryota > Metazoa > Chordata > Actinopteri > Beryciformes > Stephanoberycidae > Acanthochaenus > Acanthochaenus luetkenii. Next base: position 10,750 of record OMOT01031518.1, read on the forward strand.
AACGGTTTACTGTAATGTTTACTGTGTTGTCGGCAGGGTCCGAAATTAACTTTTTAGCTCACCAGCCAAATGTCTGGTAGATGAAAAATTCTACCCAACAAACTTTTTTTACCAGCCAAAAATGAAATGTACAGTACCAGTCAAAAGTTTGGAAACACCTGCTTAAACCAGTTTTTTCATGATTGAAAATTATTTAAACTGTATAAACTTGTCTATAGACACTTTCTATTTCATTATATATGTGTACTTATATACGCAGATAATCATAAGTGAATTGCATTCAAAAGTTTAATTTTTAAATGAAAATGGAAAGCTCATTGGGAGAGGGGTGGTGCATTGTTTTATTTAAATATATTGGTACGTACTGGTGTTCATGATGACATCTATCTTAACAGACGCTCCAGGACCTGTAGAATCTTTCATATCAAAAAACATAAATAGACCACCCACCATATTTAAAAATGCATGGCATCTAATCCTACAGAAATGTCACCACATGCAGTACCAA
>OMOT01031553.1:0-21807 GCA_900312575.1 Acanthochaenus luetkenii
GCGGACTCAGCGGTCCTCAGTGCGCCCCGGTCGCGTCGCCCGGGCGGGGACCGTCTTGAAACACGGACCAAGGAGTGTAACGCGCGCGCGAGTCAGAGGGATTTGTGGACGATGAATGAACTGAAAAAGTGAGTGTATTGTGTTGTATTTTACGTGTTATAACTGAACAATGTTGAGTTATTGTGAAAACACAAACGTTTGATTTAGCGGTTATCAGACTGGTTTTTTTTACGTGTTATAACTGAACAATGTTGAGTTATTGTGAAAACACAAACGTTTGATTTAGCGGTTATCAGACTGGTTTTTTACGTGTTATAACTGAACAATGTTGAGTTATTGTGAAAACACAAATGTTTGATTTAGCGGTTATCCGACTGTTTTTTTTTACGGGTTATAACTGGGTTTTTTTTGCGGTATCAGACTGGTTTTTTTTACGCGTTACAACCGAACAAGTTTGGGAGTTACTGTGAATACGCTCATTAAGGTTTATTGTGAATACACGTGTTTATTGTGAATGTGCTTAATAAAGTTTGACTGACTGACTTATCTGACAGTTTTGTGTCGCTTAATGCGCCTTATAGTCCGGTGCTCCTTATATATGAAAAAATATAGAAAATAGACCATTCATTGACAGTGCGCCTTATAGTCCGGTGCGCCTTATAGTGCGCAAAATACGGTACTTATCTTGCAGTTATCAGCACCTCTCGATGGCACGCTGTGCACAAGTTTTTCTTATTACTTTCTGTATCCATTGGGAAAAACTGGCATCTGTGCAACTCTGTTTCAAGTACTTTGGCCTTCAGTGTTTTAGTCATAGCAGTGATCGGCATTTAGAGACATGCAATTCCATTACAGCTATTGGTCATTTCCCCATGTCCTTACCAGACACACAGTCCACCACAACCAGGGCTCCGTCAGTGACACGGAGAGCGGCAGTCACTTCAGAGGAGAAGTCAACGTGGCCCGGGGAGTCAATTAGGTTGATCAGGAAGCCAGTCCCATCTTTGGACTGCTTGATGAAGGACAAGTCATTTTCACTCAACTCATAGAACAGAGAGATGGCACTGCATGGAGGGGAGGAAAGGCCAAGTTAGACAAAGTAAGGATATGGCTAACCTACATGGGATTGTGGTAGCCTATAGACTAGATAAGCGGGCTTGTGACTGGAAAGTTGTCAGTTTGAACCCCAGATTGGCTGGGAAAGAGATTCTACAACACTCTCCCATCCCTCAACAACTAATGTTGGAGTAATAGAGTGCTGTGGTAAATGTTTAACAAGGGATACTCACGTAGACTTGATGGTAATGCATCGTTCCTGTTCATCTTTGCGCGTGTCTGTGAAACGGGTCTCTCCAGCACGAGATGAGGCAATGATGCCAGCCTTCGACACCAGTGAGTCTGTCAGGGTTGACTTACCATGGTCTACGTGCGCAATCACAGACATGTTACGGATATTGGCCTTTTTGTCCATGATGGCACGGATCTGGTCTATAGTGAAGTTCACCTGAGGGAATAAACTCAGATTGGTACAAGAAAATCTTAACATAAATATCCTCAGGATTTCATCATGTCCACTTCAAAACATAACCTGAATTATCAATCTGAAAAGATACTCCGTCATCCTGGCCAACTCTTGGGATGGGGCCTGAGGTTCACTGGCCATCGTTTTACTATGACACCTAAAACAGCCACTGGGACAATGCTGTTTTGTTGCTAAGGGCTATGAATTCTGTTACACAGACCTACTCAAAGGCATATGGAAGACACCAAAGTGTGACACACATTGGTTTTTATTCCTCAACACAAACATTCAATCATGCTTTAAAAAAAGTTTACCATGTTAAATGCAACATCAATACTCAAGTTTAAAAACATGGCCACTAAAACAAACTGACTATAATCAAAAAGCATTTAAAAAAAACGGTCTAAAACCAACGTATACTCAGTATTCGTTAATCAGTTCCTTACAAAACGTGCTTTATAGGGATGCCCCCCGAAACCCGGTTCTAAAGGAACCGGTTATAAATTAGTCAAAACCATCTGCCATCGGTGGGTACTCCGGAAATTTAAGTGTGATATTTATATTGTGGCAAATGTGTATTTTGAGGAATTTAACCGTTGTGAAAATAATCTTGTTTGCCGCTTTCTCCATCTCTTTCTGTGCGAGGGGCAGCGCTGTGCCCTCTCACACACACACACACTTGTGTACCCCCACCCCTTGCCTCACAATGGTTTGATCCCAAAATAGACCCGCATTTGACACTTGGTGGCTCAGTGGTTAGCACAGCAAGAAGGTCCTGGGTTCAAATCTCGCCTGGCCCTTTCTTTCCGTGTAGAGTTTAATGTTCTCCCCGTGTTAGTGTGGGTTTCCTCCGGGTGCTCCGGTTTCCTCCCAGTCAGACATGCAAATATATGCGTTTGTGTGTAGCATATGATGCAATGTAAAGCCCTTTGAGACATGCTTGTATAAAAAGGGCTATATAAATAAAACATGATTGTTAATTTCGGACCCTGCAAGGGATCAAGTTTCAATTAAAGCTGGGAGGGAGAGGGGCCAAGGTTTTTTTTTTTTTTTTTGCAGTCGAGAAGCAAGCAGTCATGCTTGCATGGCTAACACCAGCAGCAGTTGGAGAGGAGGAAGCGGCTACACTTTAGGAAGTCTGCTTGGGAAGAAGAGCAACAGCAACTGCCATGACCACCAAGACAGTTGCCGCAGAGATGGAAATTTACTAATAGGAGACTGAGATTTACACAGAAGCCAACCCATTAGATTGGTGGAAAATCAACGAGGGCCGCTCTCCACTGCTGTCAAACGTAGTGCAGAAAGTATTTAGACATTTGCATAAGTAGCACTCCCGTCAGAAAGACCGTTCAGTACTAGGGTTGGGCCGGTTTCCGGTTTTACCAGTGTTGACCGGTCTGTAATCTACCGGTTTCATTTTATACACAGACTGTACCGGTGTTATTATGAGATGGTCTGGGGAAAGAAAAACCTAATAAAAGCATCCAACTGTGCAGACGCTAAATGGATTGACTTGTATTGCATTACTATGCAACATGAAAAATATAATATTTTCATTCATAACTAGTTGTATCTGTGCGCTACATGTGCAGAAATCATTAGAAATGCTGGTTGGGACCAAGGGATCAAGTTTCAATTAAAGCTGGTTGGGGAGGGGGCGGATGCCGTTTTTTCCCCTTTTTTTTTTCAGTCTAGCAGCAAGCAGTCTGTAGCAGTTAGAGCGGAAGAGGAAGCTGCTCAGCCTCCCCTATAAATAAAACTTTAGGATAAAGTTGTCGTGGAGATGGAAACATACAAAAAAATAAATAACTTGATGGGGTCCACAAACCCTGTAGGGACATGCATCTTTTTTTTATATCAGCCTCAAATGTAGCATTCTGGTGCACTTCATTGAAGAATTAAGGGGAAAAGACAACATTTACTTATTGACCCCAGTGTTTCAAGTCTAGTAGGGTTGACCAGCAAGTCATAGCTGGTGAACAAAAATGATTATTTCAGTCCAAGTGCTTGTTTCCTCAGCGCTACTTCGTCTGCAGCCTGTGCCAGCTTCACCATCACGGATTTGAAGGTAAATTGGCTGATGCTGCAATGGCAGTCAGCATCAGAGACCTGGAGGGGATATATGCATGTCCGATTTCTTAAGGACGGACAGCCAAATAATGTGTTTGTCGCAGTCGAAGAGCTGAAACCACTGCTACAGGACATTTTGAGGCCATTAATGATGGTAAGATGAGCCTATAAATTACTATATCTACAAGCTAATTACAATTCATTTTTTGTGGATAAAAACAAAATCTATAAAGTGAAGCATGAGTTTTAATTTAATACTCATGTAGCAACGTACAATAGTAGATGTGAGAGAATTTGTGCGAAAGTTTTCAGTTTTTAACCCTACAGAATCGATTTATAAGTTCAGTTTCTGCCATATTGCTTTTAAATATACTGATTTATGTAATAACAAATAAATACTTTTTGTAGGAAACGTGTCCTGTAGTGTTTTACACACAAACAAGCAATGGATTTTAGGTTTAAGTATGTTGTGAGAAATCTATGCGCCGCAGAGCCAGCAAGCTGGCTGTGCTATAATATCTTCAAAACTGTTCATTATGCCTTTTATTGGCGTTCATACTATTGTTCATTCAATATGGTATGATTTATATTTAAAACAAACAAAGGACATGCATAAAGTTACAAGCTTACCCCTTGTCCACTCCCAAGGCTGGATGTCATTTAAATCAGGCAGTCCTCCAAACACCGTGGCCATTTTGAAATTAATACAGGCAAAATAAAAAAAGTCCTAATGCAGCGGCGATTACTAGACGCATGAGTAGCTCCCAGCGTTGTATACCATTTCGAACCACTCTAGCACTACAACCGAGCAATACCCTACGTCAATTAAGTCAGCGAGGGCTCAGTCCTGTGCCATGGAGGTCCGAGTGTAAGCATATTTTCGTTCCAAACAAAAACGGCACCGGGTGGTGTCAGATAAGCACAGCTCCAACCAGAGGAGCGCAACTAATCAGTGAAATCAACCGGTGTCGCTTTTGTTTGGAACGAAAGCCTGCTTACTCTCGGCCCTCAATTGAGCGCGGCGGACCAGCCTTAGGCCATAGGTGGACATTTGGATTGAGTCAGTCTTTACTACACATCAAACACCGAAGTCCCATTTATTTGACCAATTGTATCTAATAGCGAAGCCAACGCTCCCAACATTCAAAAGCAACTTGCAGGCCTCAAACCAGGGCGTTGGGCATACGCAATCACCTTGCTAGCGTGAGCAGCTAGCTAGCGGTACAATTAACAACGTCAACCAAAACCTATCAGCGTAGCTAATAGCTTCCAGTTAATGTTAGTCGATCAGACCACCGGATATCAGCGTGATTTCTAGACGTAAAGCAACGACAATATTAATGAAATCGAGGCACGGCAAACAAAACATCCAACCCAGCAAGACGACATGAATAGGCCACGTGTACAGACTTTAGCACTGTGCTAATGTTAACTAGCCAGCCAAATAACGGCACACAAAATGCCGGTATCCAATCCAGCCACTTTTAATTTGTTAACGGTCAGTAATGATCGACTAAAGCGAGTACGTCACACCAGATACAATTTTGCTTCAAAATCCTATAATTTCGCAATTTAATGAAACGTATTTCATGGTGGAGTTTCGTTATGCTGTGGCAACAGTTCCCGAGGAGAAACCCGGTACCAGATAAGTGCGTGTCAACTCACAACCGGACAACACTTGTTAAATTAATTTCAAAAGCAGCTGGCTGGGAATCACCTAACAGGGCAAGTCAAGTTTGACGCATTGTCAGAGCCGCAATTCGTTAATATGCTCCTCAATTAATGGTTGGTTTTTTTACGCCAACGGTGCAGCAAAACACAAAATGGTTGCCATCTTGTTCACAATTCACGGCACTGAAAGTCGGGGTAGCATAGCTCCAGAAAAACGGCCAAATTACACAATCAATGTTGACATTGCAGAGACCTTATGTACAGGACAAGTTCGTAAACTACATACATATATCATCCCAACTCACCATTTTGACGGATGGCTTTGGATTCGCTTAGTGGCGAAAGAGTACAATAATTACACTGCCCACCTCACGAGGGCATAGGCAGGGAAGAGACCAGCTGACGTCAAAGAACGTGGTTTTATACCGTACTGCGACAGACCTGTGCGTCGCCACGTTCTAGTGTCAGCTGACATAGGATGACCTCAACAGAATCAACAGCAAGGCAGGAGGATATTGCTTCTATACATTTAGGCTTATTTGAATCTGTTTTCTAGTGCTCGAAACTAGAAGAATGTGTGGATGTTGCCTAACGAATATTTACATGTCAATAAAGTTTCCTTCATCCATCCAAATCCATTCATAAATAGTATCCTGTTAACCACTACTCAATACATTTGTAGTTAGATCCGTTGTTGATCATATCTGCAATAATTGTGTCCTTTTATGGGATTTCTTGAGTCTGAGTCAGTGAAATGTTTTTTGCTAAATTGTAGTAAGTAAATCTATTCCGCAAATAACAACGCTGGGTAATCTGAGGTTAGGGTGGTTTTTATTATCACCTGCATTAATCTAACTTAATTTACTCAGGTGAAATGAACACGATAGTGAGTTGATCTTTACACAAAAGAAACGAGTACGTGGCTCTTTGAGATTATTTTGGGAAAGCCAGAATGTCGTCATCTGGTGGTTAGACTCGAAGCTTAACGAGAAAGGCTTGTCTTCCTCATAAGGTATTTCATACAAAATTGTAATACTCTGGCCTAATACATTAAATCAAACATAACAGGGATTTAATTCCCACATAAAGCAACCTTCTCTTTGGATCATGTACTAGCTGCTAAAGAAAATACGTTGTTTGTTTTTATTTTAATGAATTATAGTGTAGCCTTATCTATCCCCCCCCCAAAAAAACCAAAAAGCTGCTCTGGTAAAGGTTGTGCATTTTATATTTATATTTGAATGGGAATTTTCTCTGGAATTATCACAACCAGCAGTGGTTGTAACTTTCCCTGCTTATATTGCTCTTTGTGTAGTGGCTAAATGGGTGTTGAGTACATCCCAATCAAAACAAAATGTTGTCAAGCATCCAGCATGCTGAAGTGTCCTTGAGCAAGACACCGAAGCCCTACCAGTTCCAGGTTGTTCTGCTCTGACCTCTCTGTGGGAAAGGGCCAGCCTACAGGGTCAGTAACGTATCCGTCACACCACGCAGTGTCACCTGGAGGTGTGTGTCTTCAACTGTCTCTGCTCTTCATTTCAGTTGGTGAATCTTGAGCGGAGTTTCACTCAGGAGTCTCGCCGCCCGATTGTCAAGCTGTGGTTCAGCGTGTTTCTGAGTTATCGTTCTAGTTTGTTTGTTGTTGCCTCTTCAGTTGTGAGAGGCTAGTTTAGTTGTAGAAGCCTTGTTGGCTCATTGACCTGCCTTCTGTTTGGTCAATAAAAGACCGGTGAACTGTGATTCAGCCTGCTCGTCTTTCAGTCCTAACTATCGGTGCTACAATATCACATTATTATCATCATAAAACTACTTAAATGACCATTTGCATAATTGTATGTCAGTTGTCACATTGTGTACAAAATCTATCAAGAAATAACTACATCTTTTTTCACAGTAATATGTAAAATACAGTGAATGCTGTGTATTAGAGGAAACTCTGGCCCAAACATTTTGACATGGAAGGGCAAGGGCCGTAAAATGTCTTGTTTTCTTCTTCTTTTTCTTCATTGCTGGCTGGCTATGCCTATAGGCTGTGCCGTTATCAGAATAGATTAATACCCTTGAAAGAAGAGACACAGTATTTAGAGTATTTTTACATTTCATAATTCTTTCACCTGTGAGAAGGCTTCTTGTGTATTGTTTTGGTTTTCTGTATTTTAGTCAGTTGCCTGCGTATTTCTCCAGTAGATGGCATCTCAGCGTCACCTACAGACATTCCATCCTTAAAGTGCCATAAAACACAATTAATACTCAGCTGTGTTATATTATTTTACAGTACTATACCACGGTGTCACCCTAAACTGAAATGAACAGTAATTGTGTTGTACTCCACAGAACGACAATATCAGCTACCAAATACAATAAGTTGAATGTTACTGGCCTACAGGCTCTCTCACTTTGACGAAAATACCTTGATGTCACATTTGGATCAAAGCACTTCATGCTCATGACACTGGAATGAATGCACTAACCAATTTACAACCAGCGAAAAATAATATTGTTAAAATACTTTATGTATTTGGCCTACAGGTGAGGAAGATGAGATGACTCACCCCTGTTTTCTACTGATGAATGCAGAATGTGTGTGTGTGTGTGTGTGTGTGTGTATGTGTGTATGTGTGACTACATACATGGACTTCATGTCCACCCCTAGTCGATGCCGAGCTATTTGTTCTTTGTCTTGCCACATTAGCAGTATTCAGTTCATAAATTGTTTATGGCTAAAAGTAAACCTGACAGATTGAGCATTATGTGACAAATTGTATAGACACTCCGGTGTCACAAAAGGTCTTTGCACAACATTAAATTATTGAATGAATCCTATTCTGGGAAGGGAGTGAGGGTTTGGTGGGGGTGTGAGCATTAGATTTAGAAAACAATTAACACACACACACACACACACACACACACTAATTTAAACAAATCTGACAGTGCAGGCAGGAAGAAAACGGTATAGCTGATCTGCCTGTCCAGCCTAGTTCTACATCCCCCAGTGTGCTGTGATGTCTGAAAACACTCAAACATAATGATTGACAGGGAGAAATGGCAGGCATCTCAGGCTGAGTAATGGGCTATGGATTGAAGTGGCACCAAACTCTCAGAATAGTATGGCTTCTCCTACTGAGCCCTTAGCAACAGCCAAGCTTGGGAACGTGCCGTGTTAAGGGGCAAAACCCCATTTAATTTTTGTGCTTACTTTACCAGCCCATGTTCTGTTGGTACTTTGTGTGGCAGTTGAGACAGTGGAAAGAGACGAGACTCTGAAATAAAATGTCCACATATTTGCTTCAATCTGATTCTCCACAATGCACGCAGGCCTGAAAGCCTACAACATCTACGACCTGTCTGTACTCTCTCTCTCTCTCTTATTAACTCTCTCTTAACATCTCTCCTGCCAGCTTCCAGGTGTGGGAAGGAAAACTAATTTCGGTAAGATCCTTTCCCCACTGCCACACATCTATCTGGAGTCTATTTCAGTGGCCTGTGCTGATCAGGAGAACGTGTGGATTCACTTCGTCCTCAGGTGATCAACTTGTGCTTTTTTGTAAAATGATAACCACATTTTTGTTGTAGTCATAATGTGTTAGATAGTAAATCTAACAAGGAGAAAGAAGTATGTGCTATTCTGGATGACACAAAACTTGGACTAATGTCAGCCTCTCCTTGACTTTTTGACAATTCTAAATCCTACATGGCTCATACGCTCAACTCTGTTCCCTTCAAGAAATCAAAGTGGAGCTGAAGTTGAGCAATGCCCTCTTTTAATGAGACAGACATATGTGTTTAAACCTTTATTCAAACACGCAGTTCAATTTAGAACTAGCTAATCGTGAATTGGGTTTTGTGATGACAGTGTGGCATTACATCACAAGACTGTGCAGACGTCAGGAGAAGGTTTGTCTATGTCCTTAGCTGACCCGTGTCTCTCGACTGACTCTGTTGGCCCCAGCCTTGCTCGGCATGGCTGCATTTCTGAAATAATTCTGGACAACATTCATAAATTAACAAATATAATGAGTTGTCTGCACAGCCAAGGTTAAAGACTACAAACTGGGTCGTGTTTTCAGCATTATTATTTTATTTTGCAGTAGTTCATAAATATAAGCAAGTGAAAACTAGCGTATACTGCTAGTTCCATGATTGTCAGCTGTGAGCATCTTGGCAATATGATAAATGTGGAAAATAGAAAACAAATAGTAAAAAATAGAAACAAATAGTAAAAAATTGAAACAAATAGTAAAAAATTGAAACAAATAGAAGAAAAATAGAAAACATTGGTGCACTTTTGAGGTGAGGTTAATGAAACTAGAAAGGTGCTCTTCGGATACAAGGCAGAAGACAATTTGGCCAACATTGGTAATCTCAGTGTCCTGGAAGTCCAACCTTTGTCTTCTGCAAAACCCTGTAATCCACAGTCGAGCACTGGGCAAGCAAGACAAACCAAGTGTTCCAAATATAGATTCACTGAGAGAAATGTCTATTGAGCAGCCACTTTATCAACAGATGATTTAAAGCATCATTAAGGTTTGGGTTGTGTAGTTACCTTGCCATGATGTAACTCCAAATATTGGCGAGATATCTTCAATAGTTGCTCTGGAGAGTAAAACTTGATAATCCCAAATCTTGTTCATTTCTCTCCCCATATACATGGCACGGCGAAACAGGTCTCAAAGTCACACTTTTAGCACACAAACGATCGACAAAGCGGATTCTGCCAATGTATAAAATATGTTTACAATGATGTTAGTATGTAAGTTGGAGACTAGGAGCTGCTTGAGCCGAACTAATTTTATCTTCCTTGCACTGCAGCAATGGAGAAGAGCAGCATCTGTGCCTGTCAATCAAGAGACGGAGTACAAAACAAGCATGTGATATTCCTAGTAATGGGAGTCAACAACTTCTATGGCGACCAGCCAATAGGCATAAAGCACGTTTTCACTATGTCGTCTATGGATAGAGGATAGTTGTCACCTTGTATGGAAACTAGCCAAAGGATATAAGGAACCTTTAACTGTCAAGATTCATGTGTCAGGCCGGTCATGTCACCGCCGGTGACATTATCATCTAGATAAGGCTGTTATTTTTGGCAAAAATAAGTGAACGATCAATTTTCATAGAACCGTATTCAAGCAGTCATCATTATGTAGCTGGTAATCACCACTCATCATATACTGGTCATACACATCGCACTGCTGTTATAAATGGCTTTCATTAGACCTAGCATTATAGTGATTATTGATATGAAATGAATGATCAATTTCTTAAAGTGACATGCTGGGAATTCACGCCAGCATGTCTTATTTCCTAATACAAGAAAAGTGCTTTAGAAATTCACAACAATAAATTGTATACATTTTCTTATTTTGAATGTCTTTATTGATCATCATTGTGAATTCACAGCTTGAAATAATACATGTCTGTGAGAGAGAGAGAAAGAGAGAGAGATGTGTATGTGTGCTACACTGTTCATTACTTTTTTTGCTACAACTAGCTGACAAGAAACGTAGTTCACCACACAGTAAAACAACAAACTGCTTAGCTCCCTTCCTTACCAAGCTCCTTCTTTTGGCCATTGAAAAACATAACGTGTCGATGTCAATTGTTCTATTTCTTCTCAACGCTGTACCCAGAGAAACAGCCCAACACATGTCATTGGTTGAAAGAGCAGGGACAAGGCGGATCTTCTGTCCGATCTAAGTTGGTGAACTAGACACAACCCAGGTTTACTTCATTGGCATCAAGCCCTGCGGCCTCATTTCAGACAGCAGTTCTATCTTTCCATGTCACTTTGAAGTCCCAAGACCGCTCAGTCATGCTGCTTGTCCAAATACCAAATCATTCTGTAGGCACTGAAAAGGCCAATGCGACATTTCACGTGATCAACTTGTGGGGACGTTTGAAGGGACGTAGCCCGCTGCTGCAGACAGCGCCGTAGATGTCAGCGTAGAGCTCTGCAGTTCCACTGAGTTGTACCAGCTTCGGAAGCGGAATGATTTGTTCATGTATGCATTCATTTGCACAGCTCGCCTGTCTATTTAGCTGTTGTGGCATGAAAACCTAATATCATCAGTTTAGATTGCACACTGTGTAGCAGTTCAGGGCCCACTCAAAACAGCATGTAGAATTGCATGACTTGAATGAGAAAATAACAAGTACAATGCAATAAAAGCGTACTTTCAGTTTTCATCTGACGGGAGTAATTTGTTATGGCCAAGGACTGCATGTCTCTCTCTTTGTCTGTGGAAAAGGATAAAGAATATAAGCACAGAATAGAAAAATAAGCACCAAAAAGTAGGCAAACTTTCCATTGATACAATATTGTGTTGTCACCTTGAGGCTGTGAAAACATTTTCAATTCACAAAGTTGACCTCATGTCGACAGCCCCAAGGCTGTGGTGATGGAATATAGGAGCAATCTATTGAACCGATTACTCTCGACTATGAAAGACTTTCAGCACACTTAATAGGTACAGTAATTCAGTGTTGATAACTAACCTCTTTTACAGCCAGAGTGGGCAAATTACCTGGAAACGCTACAAACAGTTATTATATCTCTGATTCATTCATCGTGGAAAACAAAGTGGTTCTGCCGGTCTCTAAACAATCTGTTAATTCAATAGGATCCCTCTGTACAGTTGTTTTTATTACCTGTCTAATTCCTTTGGATGCAATGTTTCCGTTCTAGGTGGCACTTTAACTACATCGTCTGTTAATACAAAACAAAACAAAAGGACATTTGGCGTCAACACCACCTTCGTTACATCGGAAACCTGAAGTCATTAGCCTCATAATCTTGCTTCATGGTATAGGCCTGTCAGCCAGGATTGCCGTTGTTTGTTTTTGTGAAGCCAGCTATCGCAGAGATACCCTGATTATGTTGAACTTGCTTCACGAGACAGTAACTATATTGAATCAAAGGAAAGTATGCCCACTCTGCCTTAATGACAGGGCGGTGATGAGCCGTTTACTTATTCATACATTCACACTAGCTGCAATTTCCCTCCAGCAATCCTCTTTGGCCTTGACAGCAGCAACTGTGTTACTTCGCTGCTATGCTTCTTTTGTATTGCTCAATGTATTCATTATAATAGTTTGTTCTTGAGAGAAGAACATACATGTTAGTGTTACTAAAGTACTATACTAAAGTATACTAAATGTGTTGAAATTGTCGGCAGCAGATGTTTGCACAATTATTTATAGTCTACTTTATTGCTTTTATTGTTGTCTTTTTTCAATTTAATGACTTGTTTTTATACCCTAGTTGTGTGCCTATATTCTATTTCCCTTCACAAACATCTGTCTCCCAATCACTGGGTTTCCAACTTCAGGAGAGACTCTTAAAAAAACAGACTGGTCTGTTCTTGGCCATAATCATATATACTATTAAACAGAAGCCTACTCTTTTAATAATGTTGCTGTGAAAACCTTGTATCTCCAAAATACCAACTTTCCAGGAACGAAGAAAAACAGCCTTGTTTATCCAGGTGGCAGCAGCCACCCTACCAAAAGGTTGCCACCCCACCTGCCACCCCGGATGAGGTCAGTTGATATTAAAGTGATTTTTAATGTTCTTGAGCATAATCATTTTGTTGAATATGTATATATTATTACCATAAGTATTACCATATTAAACTAGTCATACCCAAAACAACACTTGCTGCCTCTCCGACCTATCTGCTAGCGATTGGCTACCACTTTGAAGTCAAGTTCAAGCAGCTCAACGCTCCCCTACCCCACCTCTACCCTCCTCCTGAGAGACGAGCAGCTACATCAAACAGTAGCCCATCAAGGAACTAAGGCAATTTTTGAAGTAGAACACAATTTCCTTCATATTGAGCTGTTTCGTAGAAGGTCAGCCCTCATGGTCACTGAACAAAGTGCCGATTGGCCACGTGGTGCTGTGATAATCGGATAAAATGCTTAAAAGTGGCTAGAATTTGAACAGGCATATCTCATGTCCCATTTCAGGTACCGGTCATGACAAATGTGTGCATCTCCTGATGTGAAACAAGTTGGTAATGAGACATGGTGAAAATCCATCATGTGGAACTGGCATATCTTGACAATTGCATAGGGGAGATATGCGCTCTACTGAGTGCCATCTTGTTGAATATAATTGTCAACTTTCGAAATCTTTTTGACAGTCTGAAATAGAGGATTACCGTATATACAAAAAGGGTTGTCACTTTTGAACTCTGCATTCTATGTCTGAAAATATCCTCAAATGGAAGCTGGAAGTCTGCACTGCATAGTCATTTTGTCATCCAAAGTAACGAGTATGAAAGGTTTTCAAGGTTCTCTGACTGCCTTGGAGAGCATTTTGTCCAGCACTGTAATCATGCCTAAAATACCAAGTTTTGATGAAATTGCTCTTTGGTGTCCTTTATGTTCTATCAAACATAACTATTTGAAACACTGATTGATAGCAAATAGCTGGAGAGATTGATCAAGAAACAGATAGCAACAAACATTTTAGCGCTCAGTGCTGCGGATAAATTGAGTAGCCAGCCAGACAACCATCTACTGAACAAGGTGGGAAAATGAGCGCAAAGACACTTTCTACTTTTTCTTTTGCCCACTTCATTGAAATATAAGGATGATAGAGCAAAATTACTGATCAATATCAGGCTACCAATATACCGTAGATACCAAGCAGAGAGTTTAATGACAAATGATTTCATTTAACGTGTTTGCGCAGCCCACATGCACACACATAGACACACACACACTAGACATGATGACATGCCTACATGCACATACACCTGTACACAAGCACACACACACACCGTCACACCGTCCTGTTTCATTATGCACACACTATAATCCAAAACATGCAGTCCTAGCTTTATTCAGTTTAGACCATTTGTTCCTCTGTGGTGTCTTGTTATTTTCGGTTATTCAATTTGAAATGTATTGTGCTTCTTAACGGCATGGTTCTCTCCCACATATGTAAGGAGTTATAAAATGAGGAAGGGATATTCAGTCTCATGAAATGAGTGACATGAGCACAAGCTCTGAAAGGCAGAATACATGTTATGGACATGAAATATGTAAACATCATGTTTCTCCACCGAAAATTGGATTATGTGACAATAGTTGGCGAGCACGAATAAGCAAGAATGGAAAACCACTATCCTTTGCTATAGCACTTGTCACAGAGCGATTGTGAAAACAACCTGAATTTGAACCTGAATTTGGACTTTAGAGATCACACCAAATCGTTAAGCAATTGATAAAGAGATTGCTGTTTCAGTCATGTGAGGGTTATTGGTTCTTCCCACCCTTAAACAATTAAACAGTTAAAAACAACTACCTTGCATTTCTGGGTCCATTTGGTTATTTGGTGGTATATTCCCGTGGACAACTGGCCCAACTTAGACAACGTGACGTCACGGTAAGATATTTCCAGCACTACTGCAATGGATTTTGAAGGCGGACATTTTTTCAACTATCTAAAACATCAATGGTGAACATCAGGTTTTGCAGTCAGTCTCTCAGAGTCAAAGAGCAAAGCCTTCCTTCTAGACCCAGCATTTTGCACCGGCGTTCAACAATCATACAGGGAGAAATCCATCATAGAAGCAGATACCAATTTCTCCACTGATAGTAGAGGCTGCCGCAATCAATCAGAACGCAATGCAGCCACAATTACATGTGTTTTGGCGTGACTCATAACTTGCTCTCTTGCTCTTACTATCGTTAACGCCACTGGTCTTTCCACCTCCACGTATAACCCACAGCTGTAGACAAGGCAGGTACAACCGAAAGGAAAATTACAACACTATTGGAATGCATTGAACATTACAGATTGATGATTTATAACGGTGTAAGAGAATCCAAGGCTGGATTTTTCCTTTAGTGGCGGGTAATAAAAATGACATTGAACCCTTTATGGCTCACCAACACAACTCCCAGCTCCATATAATCATCATCATCTGTTATTTAATAGACTGTATTTAATAGATTACACGTTTGGATGTGGTTGTGAATACACAGTCCCTTCTTTTTTTAATTGTCTCCATCAATCAGCTATCTGTGAGAATCATGAGAGAATAAGAGAGAGAGAGAGAGAGAAACGAATACAGAAAGACACAGAAGCAGAGATCATACTCGCAGTCTAGGATAGTTGTCAGTGTCACCACTAATGACTCATAACATTAAATTCAATTAAATTCAACTTTATTATGCCCAATATATATATATATTTTTGGCAGCCAGGCACATTACAAACAACAACACGTAGACAACATACATATCAAAGGCAACATCATTTCACCAAAAGTGAATAATTTCTTCCATGCCCCATCCTGTTTCACATCAGGAGATGCACACATTTTCATGACTGTACCTGACATGGGACATGAGATCGCATCAATATATATTTTCCTTGTCTCTCTCTCTCTTCTCTGCATCACTGCCCTCGTTAAAAACAACGCTCTCCTTGATCAACATATTGTTGGGTAAAGCTTTCTTGTATTTATGAGGGAGAGGATGTAGGCGTCAAACATTATTATAGCCAAGGGATTCAATTTGCACCCAGCTAAGCAGCCACAATGCTAAGGACCGCAGATTCCTATGAATAACAATTAGCGTCGATACAAGGCCATACATGCATAGACTTCTCTTCTCTATCACTAGGCACTCCAGGTAACTATATCCCCTGGCATTCAGACTGACGTGCTTCACCGTTGCTACTGTTCCTGTTCAGATAATAGGACTTATATTAGGAATAGGAATGAATGACAAAGTAACATTGTCGTTGGTCGTCATAGTTCTATCTGACAACGCTCCATTCCCTAAAGATACCACTATCCATAACCGCTTTGCATTTAGATGATGTAGCCATTTACAGAGTGGGGGGGAAATTAAGGGTTGTGGGGAACATAGAGATATGGAAGAGGTGGCTAGAGGCTGTAAATATAGTGCTGCTGTTGATACACGGCGATGTCTTTCATCCCTGGACGTCATGACAGCCGTTGATTAAGTGTCCGCACTGACAGAGCAGCGGTCAAGCATGTCGCCGTTCCAAAAAGGTCTGGCGGCATTAATCACGCTTTAATTAACATCCTCTATCTGAATCCCGGCAGAGTCGGTAGTTTCTATGCATAATGGGACAAAGGTTAAATGCTGCTGCTGGGGGTCACAGGATGTTGTGTGTTTAGAGGGGAAGACATTGGTCATCACAGTAAGCGTTTTGGCTACTTTTGACAGCGATGACAGCAGGGCGTTTGGCCTCCGGTGCATAATACATCCACCCTCCGGTGCCATTAAAGAAGGCTTTAATTAAAGGCTGTGTCTTTTTGGTTGACTCTAAATGCCAATCCTTTTGTACCCTGGCCCTTAGAATGACCGAGTCCTCTCTCCTCGCTTGCCTACTGAGAACCACCCTGAGATTTTCTCTCCTCCTCACTCGGCCCCACTTCTTTGTTTGTCATTTATTTTCTCTGTCTGAATCCAAAATGAAAGACGATAAACATTCACGTGCAGATGGGTGGTATGCAGTGGCGACAGGTGACCTCTGACCCGTCATCAACGCCCACCCGCCTCTAGAAATGACGTAAGTGTGGAAATGTCACTTTCTACACACAAGTCTCTTGAGCATTCAGAAACTGTTGAACAGTCTCGCCACTTGAGATTAATAGGCTTCCAATTTGAAAGCGGGAGAGAGTGACATAAACAATTCTGTGGTTCTCATCCGGTCTTAGCCTTTTTCAAACTATTCTGTCTAACTATTCTTTTATTGTCTGCTTCAAACTTTGAAGGATTCTTTTTTCATCTTCTTGGAAAAACAAAGCAATCACAGAAACAGACAGAGAGACGCGCAGAAAGCCAGAGAGAAAGCGAGCGAGCGAGAGAGAGAGACAGACACTTGGGTGACACAGCACTCTCTTTTAACCAAACAATAATGCCACTGTGTTGAATCTTCAAGCCATCAGACAGATACATCGTATAACGGAAGTCATTCTACCGGAGAACAAGTTAAAAGAAGCACAATACAGAGGAAAGAAAACAAGGCTTGAAATATTCTGTTTGTGTTGCAGAAATGAACAATTCTGATCTTCACTTACAGGTAGCATATCATATCTTGTCCTTGATCTTCAACTGTTTTCCAGCCATACCATGCATTTCATATCTTACAAACACAATAGAATCATCTTGTCATTACTAACCTTAGAAACACAGAATATAATTGCTTTGTCTTTCTCAGAGGCTTTATTGTGCCTAAATCATATGACTCCCCTGATGTGCCACACTCTTCCTGCCCGGCCTTCTTTCTCTTTATTTCTTTTCTTTCTTTCATTTTGTTCTCCCTTTACTCTTACTCCGCTTTCATCTTCAGAATTTATTTTCATTGCATGGCACAACCAGTTCCAATGTCTGCATTGCACTGCATGCTGGGTTGATGACTGAAGATTAAACTGAGCACTCTCCGGGCCACTTGAAGAGATCACAAAGCAAACTCACAACAAAGGCAAACTGAGTTGACTCCTGTGTGCCTGAAAACCACGTCTCTGTATTTTTAATCTCCGGAAATGTTTCAACGTGTATGTGTGTGTGTGTGTGTGTGTGTGTCCATGTGCTTATTGTGAGTAAGTGATGGCTTCGGTCATCAGATATTATGTTTCATATTTTTTTATAGCATCAATAGAAAGGAATAGTAAGCAAAACATTTCACTGCAGTCAAACTTTTGTGACGTTTTTCCACTCACATCGACCTACATCAAGAAGTATGTTTACCTGTTTGCAAATATTGGCATGGGAGTAAGAAAAAAGCCTGAGCCCCGGAGGTGACTATAAATGATTGGGGTAGCTGCAGTCGGAGGCTGGCTGCATGTTGTTCTACCACAGTGAAATATTTGTCTCTTGCAAGCAGATACAGTACATTTACCCAGTGCTTGAAGTGGGGGAAAAAAAGTGCCGGCACTTCCCTTATTCACACGTTGGCGTGTGTATTGGCCGGTATCAGCAAATCATTAAGCATTACATTTGGAATTTCTACAGTGAATGAAATATACTAGGAGATATTGCTGATGTCAACAGTATAAATGTATGTCATCAAGGGGCCCGACCATTTCAATGATCAGAGTCAAACATAATTGACTATCTATACTAGCGTTGGTGTGTGGTGCAATGAAGTCATCAGGCCTGCAATGGCTATGTTCCAATCTGGATATGCCAAAAATCGGATCAGAGGAGGCATGTGGTAGTCTTGTTAATCAAACTGGCACTCCATGTTCCCTATGGACACACACAACAGAGACAGACACGGATTGAAGAGGGAGTTAGATAGAAAAACAATTAGAGAGTAGTAAGCTATGCAGGTGACAATGAATTCGATCAAGACTGCTGTCGTAAGATGAACCAAGGCTATTCTAAAGAAGCCTGTTTCTACAATCAGGTTATATTATCTGATTTAATATTTGATGGTAGCATAAATTCAGCAAGCACTAGACATTTTTGGGGGAACAAACACTGTTAATCATTATGAATAACAGTGTTTGTTCACACACTTACAAAACTGAACTGTTAGGTTCTTTGACTGCTGTTTCATCAGCATCTCTCCTTTCCTTTGCCAGGCAGAGGCTGAAAGAGATACAGAGACATAGCAGCAGAAAAAGAGAGTGAATGTGGTGATGAATTCAGTGAGGATATCACATTAAATGGTCAATTAATTCAGTGTCATTTGTCACCAATTGTACTTTGGTATAATGTAACACATCAGCAAGGTTGACCAAATACTCATTGCCAAAGACCGAAGAGGTAAACAACAAAGTAGCCTAAACAGAAAATTGTAATCTCACTCAGATAAAACGTATTCTGCATGCACTAAATATTACAAGACAATAGTGACGATATCCATCAGAAATAAGACGTCAACCTACTTATCAGATGTGCTTGAATGGTGAGGGGCTTCGCTTTCTGTTTCGTCTGCAGCCGTCTTGCGTCACATAGTGGCTGCTGGGTAATGCAGTTTATTTAGGGCCATTATGAAAGTACTGAACTGTGTACCGGCCCACTTCGAACACTGCATTAAACCTTACATGTCACAGAAAGACTTGTGCATAGATATATAGATAGATAGATCAGGAAGGGTAGCTTTATCTCTGCAGAATCCCATAGGGATATTTGAAATTTCATTCACAGCAGGGAAATGCTTCACATTGTAACATAAACATAAAGCTTTCAGTCCCTGGAGGAACCTCGCTTGTGAATGCATTCACGGATGCTTATCATTATGATGTTCATGTTTACATTTTTTGGGGCACTGTCATGAATTTGGTGATCAATCAACATATTTTGGTCAATAATTAGCCTTCCTAATGAACCTGTCTCCCCAATGTAAACCCTAAGCTTTCTCTGAACATTAACATAATCCCCATCTGTGCTATATCAAGTCATAGCAACAGTGATGGACCTCATATTGACTTAAATATTCGGTCAACACCTCCGTTTATCATGCAGTAACTAGAGTGGTGTAGAGCACTAACAGATATCAAGCCATATCCATTGTATACTTGGTTATCTATGGTCTGCCATTCAGTATGAATTATCTTGAATGATTTGAATGCCCCAAATTCCAATGGTGCTAGCATACACACTAAATAGACACAAAATACACACTAAATAGCTTCTAAACACTTTGGCAACACGTGTTTTCTGATAAACATGTCAGCATTTGCAGTCTTTAATGCAAATCCATCCTAATCAAACGACAGGCAGCTCCAATCCCAGCACACCAAGAAAAGTGTCGTGGGTAGGCTACTTCAGAAATGTGTTTTTTAAGGACTGCACCCTGGCTAAGCACTTGACACCAAGGTGCATGAACAACTTTTGAATAACTTCAAACATGTACTTTACATTTTTTGGGATAATCAAGGTTTAGAGCATAGATAAGGCCAAAGACGAGAGCAAATGCAGTGGGAAGGTCATCGACATCATCCAGAAGGACCTGTTCCTCCATAACAACGGCTATGCTCCTTGTGGTTGGGTTTGAGTGGACAGTGGCTACATAGTCATCGACGACGAGGAGGATTCAATTTCGACTCCCATGGTGCACATTTTCTCCATGTCTGTATCCTACAGTCAAAACAAGTACAAATGTGGATTGGAATGATGACATTTCTCTTTAGGTGTTATCTGACAGTCTCATGCCTCCTCAAATGAGACCTAATATGAGTTACGTATTTAGCTGGCATACATAGGTCTTTAAATTGGTCTTCAAGTGTAACAGTGCATTTGTGTGCTCTTGTTAAGTGGGATTTTGACGCACCAGTTGTCTTGAAAGTGCAGATGCAGTCTGCATACACCATTGGTGATGTCAAAGTGTATAATGCTTTAATAGGGCCTCTCGACTGGGGTGTGAAAACGTGCACTCTTTACACTGCATTCAAATCCTATAAAATAATGACAATATTTGAAAGAATAAATATCAATTAGGTTGTTACAGTACAATATATTGGCCTGGCATCATTCTATACTTTTCTAACAACTGATATTGTTTTATTTTCATATATATTCATGTTCATCAGGCTTTACTACAAGGGGGAAACATCTAACATTAAACATTGCAGCAGAATTTATATATGCATCTGAATGTTTGTATAACAGAATTGCACGTGCTTCTAACAACACAGGCTCAATACAGAGTTGACTGAAGCTCAAGGTTAAAATAGGCAACAATAAATGTTAGAGCTAGTTTGTTTTGTGACAGCAGAAATGTGTTTTTCGATTTTGCGGGGCTTAACACAATTAGGCAAAAGTACTAACTGGATAAGACGTGTTATTTTGCACATTTGAAAGACGCAGTCCTCAGTGCTGTTAGTAGATCAGCTTGTACATTTGTTTGCGCGTGCTATGAGTTTGCACACGTTTTTACACACGCAAACCTTTAGCAGAGAGAGAGAAACTGAAAAGGATGAAAGAAACAATGAAAGAGAAATAGGTAGAGAGAAACCCAGGTGTATTTCATCAGTATATAATAGATGTGTACACACACACACACACTTTGACATTGGAATGATTGAAGGTGGGTGTGCTGTCACTGGCCTCTTTTGTTTTCAAGCTTTGTATAACCTTCCTGTCTTTTCCTGTGCTCTGCTCTCTGATCATTTACCGATGGACGTCTCCTGCATATGTGATAGTAACATCTCTTAGAGCTTTCACACAGGCAAATGTTTAATGATCTGCATGTATAAATAATCTATTAAGCGGTGTGTGGTATCTTTCACCTCAGGAGCTTTTGATTGAAACTGCGTGCCATTAACATGCTCCTCACTTCTAAGTAATTACATCTAGGGTTGGAAAAGTCAACTCTACCTCTGCCGAGTCAGTGCCACGTGTCCCACTAATGAGGGATAATTAAATATTCTAGAGCTGTAAGGTGTCTTCAGACTATCATTAGGCCTTAGAGAAAGTTTCAGCGCAACTACTTCCACTTCCTGTCCCAGGGGAAACTTGAATGAGTATTTATCAAACGGCCCGCCGTGAATGAGAGACAGGACAGAATAGCTCTTAGGGTGCATGTCGATACACCTACATATGAG